>CATIWC010001618.1:0-253913 GCA_948472305.1 Vicia faba
ATGGGGGTTTACATACGTCGAGGTTGGCGACGGGTTCGAAACCGGTTGTGAAGCATAAAGTGGAGAACTTAAGAAACTTTAGGGATTCCAGATCCTATGTGGCGATTGGTAAGGGTGCTTCTCATTCTGGAGGCAACCTTCATTCTGAGGGTATTTAGCTTGAATACAACATGGATGAAGATGTTGTGTGGCAGAGGTTCAGAGGTGCGTTTGTGGGAGAGGTACTACATACGAGTTTGACGTACAACTTACAAGATGTCTTTGACAAGGAAAGGTTCTTTGGGGTTAAAGTTACTATGTTGGGTGTGAAGGTTTGTCTGCTAAATGGTAGGGAAGAAGGAGATGTTGAATGTGTTCTTGTAGATGGTACACCACTGCTTAGAAGGTGGTTCAAGGAGGTGAAACAGTGGGAGCCAGATATGTTGGATAGAGAGAGGGTCACTTGAATTATAATGTTTGGGATCCCTTGACATGTTTGGGATTCTGGGTTCTTTGAATTCATTGCCAAGCCCTGGGGTTCTTTCATGAGATCTGGTGGGGATACCCGTCGTCAAAATAAGATGGATGTGGCTAGATTTATGATTTGAACCTCCTACTTGGCGGCGACCGATGATGTTGTCAATGTTAATATTAAGGTTTCCATGTTTAGGATGAAGGTGACGAAAGATACCCAAGGCCCTCTCCTAATTTTGAATTCGTTTTCTACGATGGAGTATGCGGCTGAAGCAGATTCCAAGGCGAAGTCAGAGGAGACTGATGGTGATTCCGACGAGGATGTAGAGTCAGATGGCGTGAAGGGGAAATTCTTTCTCGGGGATATGTGTGATGGTGATCCTTTCACTGTTGAGGGAAAAGATATGTCTGCAACTTTTGATAGTAGCCCAAAATACCCTTTTTGGTCGACTTGTCTGAATATGAGGTAGCAGAGGCATGTGTGATGATGATCCTTTCACTAACCTTTTGAGAGTAGGACAAAATACCATTTTTGATTTACTTTTCAAATACATCTTAATTTTCATATTATGTTTCTATGTCAATATAAATTATTGCATTTTCATTAAAAGGTTAGTGAAACAAACAATATATATAGTATATAATAAACTAAACTCCATCTTCTATCAACCTGTATAAGAATTTAAAGAATAAAACACTGCTAAGTCACAAGAAGCCTCCTTCTTATGACTTATCAATGTTTTATTCTTGTTTTGAGAATATTTATCAACAACAACATCATACAACAACACAATAAATACATGTAACACAATAAATAAAACAAACATTTTAGCCACAAAACACTAATAGTATACAATATAACAAAATATATTAAGTTGTTTATAGAATGCACCTTTTATTGTAAATAATCGTGGAACTATGTGGTTCATCTAGTTTGTGAAGCCATGAGGAAGAAGTATAAAGTGGATGAAGTTAGCATAATAGCTTCATACTTCTTATATTTCTTTGCATAGCTTCTAAAACTAGATGAAGTTTGTTGTTGTTGTTGTTGTTGTTTCTTCATTCACTTCTCCTGAGTCCTACAAACACCATGAAAATTATCAACATGTGAAACGAAAAACTTATTTGTCATCAACACAACAGGAAATAACAACGTAGAACAACATACACAAATAGAAGAACTGTAAACTATTTAACCATGTGAAATATAACAACAACATACACGAAAATGAGATAATAAAGGAAAAAGAATAATACCTTTATGTAAGAAGAACAAGATTGACATATATACTGTATAATAAGAATGCTAATGAAGAAGAAGAAGAAGAGAAAAAATGGGTTCTAGGGTTTCGCTGAGAAAGATACGGAGCTACTGTGAAATAGCGAGAGTACATTTTCTTATATATTAAAATACTCACAACGATTGACGTTAGCAACCGTGGTGATATATCTAAATGTATCACAACGGGTGAACTAAAGAACTGCAGTCGTAACCCTTTATTTTATATATATAAATAAATGTAATAGAAAACACGCGCCTTAACGTTAAATGTGAGGGCACTGAGGTTCGAACCCAAGAAAGTATGGAATCTATAACCACGGCTATGTCTCAAACTGTTATTAGATGCTAACAGTTTTTATTAAAAATATAAAATTAAGATGTTCGCACCTGGGTTTAGAGATGTCACCACGGTGTTGGGAAGAACCGTGGTAAACTGGGCATTGTTGTTTGTGCATTTTGTAGTAGTGCATGCTCCACCTCAACAGGAATCTCTCCCTGTTCCAACTCTTCGTCAGATATTTTTGCACTTCAACCAGCATCATCAATTTTCTTGAAAGTCATTTCAGCTTCATTGAAAACTACATCCCGACTAGTGATACACCTCTTGTGACCTGGCTCTAGGCGCCATAGCCTATAAGCTTTGACTCCTTCAGGGTATCCCATGAACATGCATTTCAGAGCTCTAGGTTTGACCTTGTCTTGCCTAATGTGAGCATAGGCTACGCAGCAAAATACTCCCAGTTTGTTGAGATCTGGTGGATGTCTTGACCAAACTTCTTTAGGTGTCTTCATATCCAACGCATTCGAAGGAGATCTGTTTATCAGATATGTTGCTGTCGAAACAGTCTCAGCCCAAAACACCTTTTTTAACCCAACACTAGTCAACATGAATCTAACCCTCTCCAAAATAGTTCTATTAAACCTTTCAGCCAAATAATTTTATTGTGAAGTACATGCAGTAGTTATGTGCTTTGAAATACTAGAGGAAGCACAAAAGTTATTTAAAGCCTCATTGCAAAATTCAAGGCCATTGTTAGTTCTCAACCTCTTGACCTTTCTGCCAGTTTGATTTCGACCAGAGTCTTCCAACTTTTGAAATTATCAAAATTTTCATTCTTATTCTTCTGGATGAATACCCATAACTTTCTAGAATAATCATATACTATGGATATAAAATACCTGGCTCCTGAATGTGATGGACACCTTGCATACCCCCAAAGATCATCATGGGTGTAATCAAGGGATCCATGTGTTCTTTGTTTGCCTTTGTTGAACTTCACTCTGTAAGATTTTCCAAGTACATAAGGTTCACAAAAATTTAGCTTTTCGACTTTGTCTCGACCAAGCAAATTTTGTTTCCCCAATTCGACCAGACCCCTTTCACTGACATGGCCCAATCTCATGTTCCAAATTTGTGTCTTCGACAAAGGTTTCGTGGATACAACATTTATCGAACCACTTGCAAATTCATCCTCAAGGGTATACAAGCCTTATTTCTTCACGCCTCTCAAGACTTCTTTTGACCCCTTCATGACTCGTAAGATAATTTTCTCTCCTTAGAAAACATATCCTTTCTTGTCAAATTCACCAAGAGAAATCAAATTTCTCTTTAAATCAGGTACATACCTGACTTCAGTCAACAATCTTATTGACTCATCATGGAGCTTGAATATCACAGATCCAACACCTGCAATCTTGCATGCTTTCTTGTTTCCCAGCAATACAGGTCCACCATCTTGATCACATAGTTCCTCGAACAAGTCTTTGTTTGGATTCATGTGCCAAGTGCAACCTGAATCCATAATCCACTTATTTCTTGAGTCGCTGCTTGAAACCACAAGAACATCAGATGAGTAAAAACCATCTCGGACAATGGTTGCGTTGCCATTATCCTTACCTCCATTATCTTTCAGACGCTCAGGGAACACCTTTCTTGTGTGACCCTCCTTCTTACAATGATAGCATTAAATACTAGATGATTCGCTACTGTAAGACTTATGCTGACTTTTACCTTTCTTTTTGTTGAACTTACCATCCTTTCGCAATAATTTTCCTTCAACAGCTAAATCTTTACCAACCGTCAAAGGTTTATGCTCCTTTCGTTCATTCAAGTCCTTAGAATACAAGGTTGATTGAACTTATTCAAAGGTCAGGGACTCCCTTCCATATAAGAGGGTTTCTTTGAAGTGAGCATGTGTTCTAAGCAAAGCGCACAACAACAATAACACTTGATCTTCATCATCGATCTTCACATCAATATTTTCAAGATCAAGAATCATCTTATTGAACATATTCAACTACTCAGTCAACACTTTGTCTTCAATCATCTTGAATAAATACAAAGCTTGCTTCAGATAGAGTCGACTTACCAGCGATTTGGTCATGTACAAACTTTCAAGTTTCACCCATAACCCTGATGTCGTTGTCTCCTTTGATACCTGTCGAAGAACCTTATCACCAAGACTCAACAAGATTATGTTATGGGATTTCTCTATCACCTCCGTCTTTTCTTTTTCCGTTAATGCAGCATCCATGGCCGTCATTCCCTTCAACGCTTCCAAAGAACCATGTTGAACCAGTAGAGATTTCATCTTCAAGCGCCACTGACCAAAATCGTTCACTCCGATGAACTTTTAAATCTCATACTTTGTTGAAGTCATCTTCTCCATGCTCACCACACCAATTTGTTGTGAAATACGATACCTTTGAAACAAAGTATAATAGATTTCTTTATGATCAAGAAACACACACGGGTAGAAAAGATAGAAGAATACGAAGAACAACAAGGATTGGTTATAACTATTATTATTTACTTTCTCTTAAATCAAGATTACAAGTACACAAGAATAACAAATAACCCTCTCATCATAAACTAAGATTTATAGGATGCAATGATGAGAGACTAGTATGCTATTTATAATAAACCTAACATACTAAACTAATGGGCTTTTTCACAAATACCTATTACACGCTAACTTAGGATACAAGCTAAATTAAACAATTGGACATAACAAACAACCTCAATTACAAATACTAACAACCCTAAAATTTTGACACCCACATACTAGAACACAATTCGACTATAGTATGTAGGTCTTCGACACCAGCATGTAAACATACTTCGACGACATGCATAAATCCTGTCGAACCAGAAGCTACTCTTCAATCCTATAGAGTTCGACCCAATATCTTATAAATAAATATTTGGAAGAGAGAATAGTAGAATAAAAATAATAATATGGAAAAAATAACTTAAGAGATTAAAGACTAGAGAAGAAGAGACGAGATGTACTTGGAAAAAAGATGAGAAAAAGGCGCGATACTGCTATGAGATATTTGAGAATATTTAAACTGAAACCTTAAGTAGGAGGAAGAGATAATCATTTAAAGCTAAGATATAATAGGTTTGAGTTTGAGTTGAGTGAAGTTTAGGTTGTAACATAGTGCGGTTTGGTTCGGTTTAATTCGATGTGTAAAATGCAAACCGCAAATCGAACCGAACTGCACAACTTTATTAAAAAATGACCTAAACACATCCGAATCAAATTCGATTTTTTACGATTTCAATTTGATTTAGTAGGTTTTATTGTTTTATATTGGACCAGTTCAATTTTAAGCACACCTGAATTTACTCATAAACCTACTAACAATCCCAACTGCATAAAAATTTCATGACTGGTATTGCATAGATAAAGTAAATAATTGATTAGTATGTCGTAGTCGAATAGTAGTATATAGGTTTAAATTCTTTCTACCCCCTGAAATAGTAGAGAGATTTGAGTTATCCCTCTTTTAAAAAAAATCATTTCTCCCCTTAACAAACATAGATTCCATAACCAAAAAACTTTTAGTCCAATATTCCATTTGAAATGAAAACTTGGCCAGGATATGTTTGCTGACTGTTTCATGTTTGGAGACATGGACTGGTTATATCTAAGGTCATTATTTATAACATTCTTGCTATCTTGATTCACCCCCTTGGAAATCTAGGGTTTACTTTCAAACAAACTTAAGAAGATGATAATGAGGAACTTTGACAAGTTTGAACAAACTTCTTCTACCAATATTCTTGCTTTGTGAATAGAAGTTGTTGAGGATGATAATGAGGACTCATAGCCACAAAAACCACTTCCATATATTGAAATTTGATAGGAATATTCTCTTGTGACCAATAGGAACAAGGCCTTATCCAAACATGACAACTTCTCCAATCAACCCCCTTGTACTTTTGAGTCAAATCTAATAACCTTGAAATGTGATGAACCAAAGCAACCTTGCCATGCCAATTCTTCCAAAACCAATCCAATGGTGAGGTTTGAACTTCTCAAGCTATATTGACTAGGGCATAGAAATAAACTCATGAACCCATGGGGTAGCTTGTTAAATCTCATTTCCTTCACCTACATGGATAACAAGCAAGACAAACCAACATTGCATTTTATTAGTTAAATGAAGAAAACAAAATAATATTCATGATCACAAAAGAAACATAAGTCAAGGTGTTTGGTAATCCCTCAAAAAGGGCACAACTAAATGTAGGGAGGGGAACCAAGAATCCTAGTGTGATCTTATTGTGAGTGAATCAACATGGTATGATTAAGGGATCTTAGGGGCAAAACTAGGGGTGCAACACATGCAAAGAAGAAATCTAAGAAGTAGTCTTATGTATGTATTGCTTATTTTGTCTATTAGATCCTTTAATTATGACTCCTACATTTTGTTATGGATTGTATCCTTAAGTTAAAACTTCTGCATTTTGTTATGATGTTATGCCCAATTTGAATGACTTTGATATTTTATTCTACTTATGCCTTAATGTAATGACTTCTTTATTATTGGTTTCAACTAATAAGGTTATTTAATGATTTCAACTGGTGATACAATACTGTAAGAAAAATGAAACACTTTTATTGAGTCAAAGTTGACATTAAACAAACATCATATTGCATTGATGTAACTTATAGATAGTTCTACAACACTTCACTTCAAATTGCAAATAGTTGTACAACACTGCAAATTATAAATAGTTGTACAACACTGCAAAGATATTGTAGATACACATTACACTTCAAATTACAAATAGTTATACAACACTACAAAGATAAACCAAGACATCAAAATTTCCATATTCAGTTGGAACATTTTCCTCTTTAATGCAGCTATCTTCAACTTAGATTTTTCCAGTTTTCTTCTGTCAGATCAAACTTCAACATTGCCACATCAGTGTTTGCAATAACTTTCAGAATTTGAGATTTCACTAATGGAGTGAGCAATTTCATCATCCCAAATAAAAAAATCGCAACTATTGTCCATCTGCAAACAAAAACAACATTAACCCCATAAAAGGTTTAGGTATTTCACAAAACTCATAGACTTAAACACTTACCCCTACATTCCTATATTTCCAGAATTTCCTATTACGATTTTTTACGGTGTTAGCAAACCACATATTCATCGGACGACAACATCCGTATCTAGGAACCTTTGAATGCTCGTACGAATTGTAACTTCCAACACTCTTTCTAGCATCCATTTGAGCATCTTAGGGTTATCGGGGAACAAATTGAAGTATGCAATCGACAACATAAATGGTTCAAGACAGTAGGGAGAGAAGAACTGAGCAAGACGGAAGGGACAAAATATGCTTGAGGAAACACTTATCAATGGAAAGGGTAGGTGGCGAGGAAGAGAGCTATAATTTTCTATAACCCTAGCCACGTCTGCAAACATGAAACAGTCAGCAAATATATTCTGGCCACGTCTGCATTTCAAATGGAATATTGGATTAAAAGGTTTTTGGTTATGGAGTCTATGTTTGTTGAGGGACGAAACGATTTTTTTTTTAAAAGGGAGATAAATCAAATATCGCTAATATTGCAGGGGATAGAAAGCATTTAACTCTAATATATAATAACAAATAGATGATATCGAATAAACTAACCATATAAATTTATAATATCTAATATAACTAGCTTAAAAATTGAATGAACTTAAATATTAAATAATTTAACATTTATTACTTAAACTATATTACTATTTAAATTAAATTTTCTAAATGAATTACTAGCATACCTACATACCTACATGATATGCTATTATTTTTTTTGTATAAATTATGAAAGGTGGCAGGTTTTTCATGATCCGCGAGAAAGGTAGTATAATAATAAATAGATAATATCGAATAAACTAATCATATAAATTTATAATATCTAATATAACTAGCTTAAAAATTGAATGAACTTAAATATTAAATAATTTAACATTTATTATTTAAACTATATTACTATTTAAATTAAATTTTCTAAATGAATTACTAGCATACCTACATGATATGCTATTATTTTTTTGTATAAATTATGAAAGGTGGCAGGTTTTTCATGATCTGCGAGAAAGATAATATAATAACAAATAGATGATATCGAATAAACTAACCATATAAATTTATAATATCTAATATAACTAGCTTAAAAATTGAATGAACTTAAATATTAAATAATTTAACATTTATTACTTAAATTATATTACTATTTAAATTAAAATTTCTAAATGAATTACTAGCATAGTTACATGATATGCTATTATTTTTTTGTATAAATTATGAAAGGTGACAGATTTTTCATGATCAGCGAAAAAGGTAGTATAATAATAAATAGATGATATCGAATAAACTAACCATGTAAATTTATAATATCTAATATAATTAGCTTAAAAATTGAATGAACTTAAATATTAAATAATTTAACATTTATTACTTAAACTATATTACTATTTAAATTAAATTTTCTAAATGAATTACTAGCATAGCTGCATGATATGCTATTGTTTTTTTTATAAATTATGAAAGGTGGCAGGTTTTTCATCTGCGAGAAAGGTAGTACACTAACGAAAAAGAAAAGCAAAGCTAATTATATAAGATTACAAGTTAATTAATTATGTATGTGAAAAAACCTTTAAAAAAATATTAGTAGTTGTGGATGGTTCGGAAAGGTTCTGGAAGATTCGGATAGTTCTGGATGGTTCTAGAAGGTTCCCTATCATGACTTGATTTCATTCTTTATATTCAGAGAGAGAGATCTTCTTTGACTTGTCAAACACCCTTTACATTCCTTCCATAAACAAACTCTTCCAATTCTCTCATGGATTCTTCTCTTCCATCATCATCCATTTCTTCTTCTTCTTCTTTCTCTTTCCCTTCCGCGCTAACCATCAAAAACATGCTAGCTTCAAAGATGGTTTCCAATGAAAACAGGCAAGAGGAGTTCTGTTACTTGCAAAACGGAGGAGGCTTAGATGTGGCGGCTCTAATGGAGAATGCTGGTGCTATTTTGGCTTCCAACCCAACCTTCCTTTCTGCTATCTCTGCCTTGGTTCTCACGCAATTCACTACACTTTTCTTGGATTTCTTTGACAAGGAGCAACGGAATTTCATGTTTGCTTCTCAAGGAATGCCTTCTACTCGCTCCGCACTGTGTTCTGCGCTCACGACTTCTGTTGTTATTTCTCATGGTGTTGCTCACTCACTCTTTCCCGTTTCTTTGGGATTCAGTCTCATTGTCATGTGTGATGCCGTTGCTCTTGCAAGTCGCGTCGGCTACCAAGCCCAGGTATGTATGCTATTCTTCAACTGATGAATCTTTGTTAGTTTGTAATCAACAAAATATCTTGATGTCAAAAGTGTGTGTGGACACAGGTGCTTAATACGCTTCTTGATGAATTGTGTGGAGGAAGGACTCCAGTTCTTGAAGAGAGGCTAGAAGAAGATGTTGGTAACACTCTACCTCAAGTCTTTACTGGTGCACTGCTTGGTTCTACAGTTGCCGCTTTATGCTGTCTTGGCTTCATGATGCTGCGGCGTTAGGTGCAATACTAATGTCTTAAACTGAAAAAGATAGGTTTAGTTGCACTTTTCTTGATCAAAGTGTATTCAATATTGATTGATATGATATAGTACCAGAAATTATATCATATCAATCATGTACTTTAGAGGAAAGATAGGTTAACTAAGTTCAATATAGTACCATTTTATGCTTTCAAGCTTACCTTATTGTGGCTTAGGTGATTCTGTTATGTTTTCCCTTTTTTTGATCAAACTGTATTGAGTACTGATTGATGATAGCATACTAACTGCTCTGGTAATGTGGTTGATAGCAACTGATCTATATTCTAGGACAAATACTTCACACTATGAATATACTGTAATTTTTTCTCTCTAGTATCTTACACTGAAAAGATAGCATACTAAGTAAAGGTGATTAATTGAAAATTTTGTAGTAAATATAAAGGATTCGGGTTTTTTTGGGTCAGGAAATGATACAGTCGTGCGCTCAATGTATTGGAAGCATTTTGATTGAAATTGGACGGTGCACATTTAACACAGACAAATATTTAAAAAATTGCTAATCAAAATTGGATGCCTGAAATGGTCCTATTTCACATTAAGGTATCCATTTCTAAGAATAATGTACATTCTACTTGAGCACTCTAGACTTATACAATATTCATCAAAACTTTTCTAAAACAAAGCTCTTTTATTCTCTAAAACTATATCATAGAACTGTTTTCCCGTTTTAAGTTTTGAATGAGTTATAAAACAATGAATACTATAAAACAGGATAGTTGTAAGATAAACTTAATTCGCTCGAGCTTAATAAGAAACCGTGGACAATAGTTTCAACCTAAGTCAATATCAAATTTCAAGTTCTCTAGACTAAAATCTACTTTTTCAATTTCAATTTCAATAACTAGTGAATTTTGACAGAAGTGGCTGGTGACATCAAAACTTCTTCATCTAAATTGATTGCATTAATCTCATGACAAATATCACATTCACAATAAAAAATTTCAAGATACTTATCTATTTCTAGAGTAGTATATAATTATGATAGAACATGTGATTAGACAATAATCTAACTAACTTTGAGTCAGTTATGAGTTAGTTTATGTAATTACTTGTGATATAAGTAATCTCTCCACATGAATGAAAAGTAAGCCTTAAGTTTGCAAATTCAATAATGAATTTTTCTCACATTCTAACAAGTGGTTGCAAGAGCACTGACTGTTGATTCAGGCGTGCCTCCTTCAATCAAGAAACACAGTTTCTAGTTTAACGTGGGGAAAGTTGTTATTTCTGTTATCCCCACATATCATTCCTTCTGAATCATTTCTATGGTTGATTCTTCAAAATTCTTGACACCAGCAATTTTCAAATTCGATGGCTTCTACGATCATTGAGACATGCTTATGGAGAATCTTAGATCCAAAGAGTATTGAAAATTGGTTGGGAATGGTGTTACAGTTGCACCACCAGATGCAGCTCCAGAACAAAGAAAACTCGCAGAAGAGAGCAAACTCAAATATCTCAAGGCCAAGAACTATTTGTTTCAACCAGTTGATCGGATAATTCTTGAAACAATTCCGACTCGTGACATGCCCAAATATATTTGGGATTTCATGCACAGGATGTATCAAGGATCCACGAAGGTGAAAAGAGCTCAATTGCAAGATTTGCATCGAGAGTTTGAATTTCTTTGCGTGAAGGATAATGAAACGCTTGATGAATACTTCGCAAGAACCTTGGCTATTGCAAACAAGATGACTGCTCAAGGTGAGAAGATGGAACAAACCACTATTATTGAGAAGGCGTTGAGGTCTATGACAACACAATTCAATTATGTGATTTACTCCATATAAGAATCGAATGATGTTACAGCCTTGTCCATTGATGAGCTATAAAGCAGTATCCTGGTGGACGAGCAAAGGATGAAGATTAATCAAGAAAAGGAGGAAGAACACATGTTAAAGATTGCAAGTTATCGCCGTGGTGGTATTAACAATTGAGGTAGGGGACGAGGTGGCTTTTGTGGTCGTGGTAGAGGAAGACTTAGCAGAGATCAGATCCAATGTTACAAGTGTCACAAGATAGGACAATATCAAAGTGAATGTCCAAGTTGGCAAGAAATTGATGTCAACTTTGCTGAGTTTGATGAAAGTGAGGAGTTGTTACTCATGGCTTGAAAGGAAGACACAAAAACCAACAATGAAGTGTGGTTTCTTGATTCATGATGTAGTAATCATATGGTGGGAACAAAAGAATGGCTATTCCATTTTGATGAAACATTTCGTGAATCTGTCAAGCTAGGGAATGATTTTAAAATGCAGGTGATGGTAAAGGGAAACCCGATGCTTCATATAAATGGTATCACTCAAGTAATCACTGATGTGTATTACTTGCTAGGCTGGAAGAATAATCTTCTGAGTGTTGGACAACTAATGCAGAAGGATTTAACAATAGTGTTCAAGGATGGGACTGCAAGGTATTTCATGGTGATAATGGCTTGATTATAAGCATACTGATCTTTGTCAACAAGATATTTGTAGTTTCTACACATGTGGTTCTTCCCATGTGCATGAAGGCTACTACTAACAATGTCACTCACTTGTGGCGTTGTAGATATGACCATTTGAGTTTCAAAGGCCTTGACACACTCATCAAGAAGGAAATGGTAAAGGGATTACCTAGCTTGAAGGACCTTAAGGAGACATGCTCAGATTGCTTGAAGAGGAAGTAACACAAAGAATCCATACCAAAGCATGTTACATCGAGAGCCAAATAAAATCTTGAACTAATCCACTTAGATGTGTGTGGACCTATCAAGCCTGCATAAAATGGTGTAAGCAAGTAATTCATTATATTCACTAATGACTTTAGTAGGAAAACTTGGATTTACTTTCTACATGAGAAAGCTGGTGTTTTTGATGTTTTCAAAAAAATTCAAGGCTTTAGTAGAAAAAGAATCAGGACATTACATCAAATGTCTTAGGATAGATAAAGGAAGAGAATTTACATCTAATGCTTTTTCTTATTTTTGCAGTCTCTATGAAATCAAGAGGAAATTGGCAACTACCTTTACTCCTCTACAAAATGGAGTATCATAAATAAAAAATATAACCTTGTCAAATGTGATCATAAGCATGATGTCAAGATGAAAATTTCCTAAGAGTTTTTGGCCTGAAGCGGCTAAATGGAAAACATACATTATCAACAAAAGTCCTACATTGTATGTGAAAAACATTATTCCAGAAGAGGCATGAAGTGGTGTGAAGCCCTTTGTGCATCATTTCAAGGTGTTTAGATGTATAGCTTACATCAGTGATGTGCATAGAAAGAAGCTTGATGTCAATAGTATAAAGTGTGTCTACCTAGGAGTAAGTGATGAATCAAAGACCTACAAACTCTATGATCATGTGAAAGATTAGATTTTGGTCAGCAGGGATGTGGCATTTGAAGAGATCAAAGGTTTAAAATGGAACTTAATTAGATGACAAATAAGAAGAAAAAAATTATTCAACTGACAATGTTGATGATGATAGAGAAGATGATGAAGTTGTAGTGATTGATAATGAAGTGAATATGGATCATAATGATCCACATAATGAAGGAAACAATGTATAAAGTGCAAGTGAGGATAATGCAAATGATGAAGAAAGAAACTCCCAAAGACAAGATCAAGAGAGCCTGCATTAAGACAAAAAATAAGGTCAAGGTACTTAGATAATTATGTAACTAACATTGAAGAAGAAGAGCAATTGCATAACTCAGTAGTTGTTTGTAGCAATAATTATCCTCTCAATTAAGATGAAGTAGTTAAACATGAAAAGTGGAGATAAGCTATGGATCAGGAAACTCAATGCATTAAAGAGAATGAAACTTGGAGTCTGGTCAACCTGCCACCAGGAGCCAATAAAATTGGTGTGAAGTGGATCTACAAGACCAAAGGCAATGAAAAGAGAAAAGTAGAAAATTATAAAGCAAGACTTGTGGCCAAAGGATACTCACAACAACATGGAATATAATGTATTTTCTCCTATGGCAAGATGGGATGTCATCAGGACTATTCTTGCACTTGCAGCATGCAAAAATTGAAAAGTGTATCGGCTTGATGTCAAGAGTGCTTCTTTACATGGTGAGTTGATGGAAGGTGTCTATGTAGATCAACCAATTGGCTATGAGAAATGAGGAAGAGACAAAGTCTTCGAACTCAAGAAAGTACTTTATGGCCTTAGGTAGACACCAATGGTCTGGTATACAAGATTAAAGCTTACCTCAATCAATTATTTTTTTGAAAAATTCCCTCATGAACATACATTGTTTGTGAAGCATAGTGAAGACAAGATTTTGATAGCCAACTGTATGTAACCGGGTTCTAAGGAGCTCAATATCATTGGATTGTTTTCCATGTTTATTGTTTTGGTTTAGCCACTTAACTAGCGACCAAAATATTCCAAGAAAACAACCCTCAATGAGTGTAGTATCGAGCATCTACCAACTTCGGACTGCACCAAAGCCGGTCATCTCACTACCCCTAATGAAAGGCCAAGATGGTCAAGTAAGGTTCTAGGTCATTAGTGCTTAGTGACATCACTCATCGGCCCCATACTCTCCTTGATTGAACTCAAGGGTTACCGGTACTCACAAATATGTCGCACTAATATAGCTATTGCTTCAACCGTGTCGGTATACCCCGCACAGTTTCCACAACGTATTGCTATCTATGAATGTTTCCCCAAATCCGGGTGTAGGATTTCAAGCCCAAACAAGAGAACCAAGATATAAAGCAATCAAAGCAAACAATTATTCATGCAAGAGGGTGATCTAAGCCCTAAGGTTACTCCACTTTTAAATATTCCCCAGCAGAGTCGCCAGTTCTGTGATACGGCGGGAGAACTGACTTGGGTTTTGCGTTTATTTTCGCAAATGTTTCGGTTGAGCAAGAGTCGCCACCGACTTTTTATTTTATCCTAAGGAAAGGTTAAAAAGCACAGCAAAAACCTTTGAGATGTTTTCTTGGGTTCGGGGAGTAGATTATAGAAAGGGAAGGTATTAACACCCTTTCTATCCATGGTTATCCATGGGCTCTTAGTTACTTGCTTAGATCACTTGCCTTGCATTTTCAATTGTTTTAAATGGTGTTTTCAATTGTTTGAAATGGTGCTTTGTGTGTGTGTTTGAAAATGTTTTGAAAAGAGGCCATTTGTTGTGGCAACCTTTGTAGTGATCCATGTTTGAATGTATACAAAGGTGTATTTATCTTTTGAAAAGTTTTCAAAGTTTTTGAAAGTTGTTTTGAAAGTGTGTTGTGATGTGTGTTTTGAAAAATGGCAAGGATTGTTTTGCAAGATTTGATCAAGTAACTAAGAGTTGTCTACCCCTAAATTTACTCAAAGGCTTTTTCTATGTTTTAACCCTTTTAACAATTTTGTTCCACCATTGTATTTGGTGGACAATCTTGTGTTAGGATGTTAACGGGACGGACGCGGGTCATCGTTTAGGCCATGATTGCAATGGTGCCAAGTGTCTTTGGCAACTTTTCCTTTAAGGGACTTTGATCATTTTTAGGCAACTTTCGAAAGCGTCATCGAGGGACTATGATCATTTGAATTGTTTTGTTTTGCCAAAAACACCCAACATGCAACATGGCCCATTATTGAAGGCAACAAGTGGAGTAACCCTAGGGGTGCAAGTGTGATTGGTGTTGTCCATTTTCATGCTTTTTTGTCTTTGAATTGGGTCAAGCTATTTGTTATTTGATTTTTGCATACAAACCCTAAGTCTATCATGGCATATTTTAGAAAGCTTTTAAATGCGAAAAATAAAATCCTAAATTATTACAACACAATTATGGGATGGGGGGTACAAATGTTCAAATGGGGATATTTAGCAAGAAATTAAAATCTAAGCTATTACATCCAAATTGAATATACAAGTTATTTTAATTATACAATAATTGAATAAAAATACAATAAATATGCAAGATGCAAAAAATGATTTTTATATGTATGTAAGAGTATTTTCATGTGACAAATAAACAAAAATAAAAAGAATTAATTTTTGGGTATTTTTATGGTTTAGGGCAAAACCCTAACTTGCTAAATAAAAAGTATTTATTATTTATTATATACAATATTTATTAACTATATATAAAAAATAAATAAAAGGAAGTATATTATGAAAAAGTAATTTTTGAGGTCAAATATTAATAAAAATAAAAATGTATTATTTTTATGTTTTTATCCTAAATATTCTAATAAATATATAAGTATTTATATTATTTACTAAATATATTAAATATGTACAAAAAATAAAAATATTTATTATTTACCAAAAAAAAGTATATTTTGAGAAAATGTTTTCCAAAGATAAAACAAAATAAAAATCAGAAAATAAAATGTATTTTGTATTATTTTTTAGTATTTTAAATAAAAGTATATATATTATTTTACATACATATGTTTAAATAAAGCAAATAAAAGCCAAATAAATATAAAAAAAGTGAAAAAAAATATTTTTAATGTTTTTTCATGCTTGAATAAAAATATAAAATCAGAATCAAAAGGAAAAAATCAAAAATGACAAATATATCATGCAAAGGGCCAGGGGGGTGCAAATTGAAAAAAGGGGTGCAAAAAGCAGGTTGACTCAGGCCCAGCCCAAGTCAACTCTGTCTTCAACCTCTAGACAGATTCAAACAAAAAACGCGCGCCCTTCCTCCATCTCTGTAATCTCTTGATTCCTTGACTTTTAACAAAAACTCACAACACAAACATTATAGAGCATCATGTCACGAGTTCATACATATAAAAAACTTGATCTAACTCTCAGAAATGAGAGAGAATTTCTTCTCCCCCAATTTCTGACCTAAGTTTTTTTCAATGTTCAGGTCCAAAATTCTCTCAGCATACACAACATAAATGAAAAGTAACTATATGGATGGCTTCAGGGCTATGATTAGAACATGCTTTCTTCACAAACTTAAGCCTAACTATGCCTGGATAGAGAGATAGAAGTTCAAAGTTTCACCTGTTCAGCTTGAGTCGTGTACAACAATGGAGGCACTTTCAATGCAGTGTGAGGACTTGTACAGCTTGCTTGAGGTCCAAGGATGCTCTTCCAACCTCTAGTTTGCTTTGAAACTAGCTGAATCGAGCTATGGAAGTTCGCCTACAAAGTTGAAAACTGAAAATGGAAAATGATGTTAGGGATGTTACAGTTTGTGTTCAATGCTTGGGATAGCTTCAGTGGGTGATATGGAACATGTTTGAACTCTTTTTGGCCAAAGTACACGAGTGGAAAAGTTTATAGAAGTCAAGTTGCAGAAGGGACTCTGTTTTTTGCAGTAGGATGGTGTTTCTGAGAATGAGAAGGTATTGAAGGTGGTTTGGTCGTGCTTTAGGTCTGGTTTGATGTTTGGAAAGTGTTCAAGAAGTTTATTTAGGCTTGTGTTCACAGGAGCTCAATCTTGGATATCTTTTGCAATGTTTCTTCCTCTATAAGCAAAGTTTGTCAAGTTGGGTTATAGGCCAAGGCAGATCCCTCAAGCATGCTGCATAATCTCTCCTTGATCAGTGGGATTAGTCCATAATCTTGTGCCTAGAAGATATGCTTTGTACTTCTTAGATTTGTGTTTGACATAAAGTTGATCTTTACAAGAATAGATAAGTTACTTTTTCCAAATATGGCTTAATTTTGTGTGTATTGTCCAAATGCACAAAATAACACTCTAACACAAAGGATGTGAATTTAATTATTGAGTGTAAGAAGGATTAGAGACCTGTAATCTAGCTTGCACATGCTGATTTCAAAAATGCCCAAGTTATGAACATGTACATGGCTTATGAACAAAGTGACTTTTGTCCATCTTCACAAATTCGATTCTCCCTAACCACAAGGGTGTTTGAGAAGTTCTTGGACAATTTGGAAAGCTTGGAATGTGTACTTCAATCCATCTTTGTAATGCAAGTTGAAATTCCAAGTGGAAGCATGTGAAAAGTGGCCATGAAGTTGGGCAAAAATCCTGCCTAAAATAGGTCAAAAATTTTCTAAGTTAAGAATGTTTTGCACCCCTATTCCAAAAATCATAACTTGAGCTACAAGCTTCTTTTGAGGAAACTTTGTGAATCAAAGTTATATATTTTGCAATGGACTATAACTTTCATGTTTTGAGTTTTGCTTGAATCCAAATGTATCTTGATGAAAAGATGGGACAAAGTTAGGAAAAAATTAGGAAATTTCATAACTTAGAAAATTTCTAAGTTATGAAATTTCTTCATTTCAAACCCTAATTTGTAATTTTTGATTTCTTGATGAACAAGTTTCATAATTTGACATGTCTTGATGAAAAATGAATCTTGACACTTGATTTTGACCAAAAAGTCAAAGTTTGACTTTTTAGTATACAGTCAAATCTTGATCAGTTGACTGGAAAATTCATCTGTCAATCTTGTGCATTTGGGATCTTTTGAACTTGTTGAATATGTCAAGACAATGCCGTTGAGTCCTTGAGTCCATATGTGAGCTTGGTTTGCCATTGGCTAGGTTAAACAGTCAAAAATTGCCTTTGTGCAGTCAAAACCCTAAAAATGACCATTTTGCCCTTTTGGTGATCTGATCAAATTTCTTATGGAATTGTGATCCAAACTTGACCAAATGGTTCATATGAGTTCATAATGTTGATGAGGGTCAAAAATCATGAGGTTTGACTGTCAATTGAACACAGTTGACTTTTTCCCCAATACAGTTGATTTCTAGGTCAACTGTCCAATTGACTGGGCAAAGATTGGAATCAAGGCTTGAAAATTGGTATGGATAAACTTGTGAGTCCAACATGAAGCATGAAAGTCATCTTGGGCCTTTTAGGTCAAAACATCTTTGTGCAAACTCAAACCCTAATTTGGGTCAACAGTGCAAGGAGAAGTCTTGAGCAGAGCAAACCCTAACTGGATCTTGAGCTCCAAGGGTCTTGTGGTGAGAAAATGTTGATGAAATGGGAGGGAAAATTTTGGGGTACAACAACCATTATACGTCCAAACCCAATAATTTTCAATGAAACCCCTTATATGCAAATGACGTGCTACTTCCTCTAGGTCACAAATTATTTATCTACATTCACATTTAAGACAAGAACACCTAACTTCTCCTTCGCTTCGAAAACATTCATGAGAAAACGCCCACGTGATAAACCCATTAACTCCTTCTATAAAATTGGATTTAAGTGCACGTCTTCCTGGATACAATCTATCACACATCCAACTACGATAATACCGATAATATTCCATACTGCACATTTATACAATCATTATCTTTTATTAACTATAAATAAACATTTGACTATATTAACTATAATTAATTTTATAAATATTTTGAAACTATATATATATATATATATATATATATATATATATATATATATATATATATATATATATATATATATATATATATATATATATATATATATATATATATATATATATATATATATATATATATATATATATATATATATATATATATATATATATATATATATATGTCGACTAACATTTGACATATATATATATACAATGTCGATTAGCATCCTCGAAGGAATGGTGTTGAATCGAATGGATATGTGCTTCACAATGGGAGAGAACACATCATTGAATTTGACACCTTCTTTTTGAGTGAAACCCCTTGCGACCAACCTTTCCTTGTATCGTTTCAACACCACTCCTTCGATCCTTCCTTACTTTGAAAATCCACTTACAGTCGACTAACACAGCTCTATCAGGTTTCTCGATCAGTTCCCCGATGTTGTTATCATGAAGAGGTTTCACCTCATCATCCATGGACTTCAACCATTCATCTTATTTTGACTCCTCATAACTTCCTTACGGTCTCTAGGTTCTTCGTTTAGAACCCCACTTCCAGAGATTAAGGCATAAGTTATAAGATCTGCATACCCAAGTCTCTGAGGTACCTTGATGACTCTTCTCGATCTATCTCCTTCCAATAGGTAGTCATCGATAGTTTCCTCAACTTCCTCAGCATGTTCTACTTCTTCTTCGACTTCATATAGGATACATAATTCAGCATCAACATGCTCCACCTCAACGGGAATATCTTCCTGTTCCAGCTCTTCATCATATATTTCTACACTTCCACCAACATCATTAGTTTTCTTAAACCATTTCAGCTTCATTGAAAACTATATCTCGACTGGTGATACTCCTCTTGTGACCTGGCTCTAAGCACCATAGCCTATAAGCTTTGACTCCTTCAGGGTATCCCATGAACATGCATTTCAGAGCTCTAGGTTCGACATTGTCTTGCTTAATGTGAGCATAGGCTATGCAGCCAAATACTCTTAGTTTGTCGAGATCTGGTGGATGTCCCTACAAAACTTCTTCAGGTGTCTTCATATTTAATGCAATCGAAGGACACATGTTTATCAGATATGTTGCTGTCAAAACAGCCTCAGCCCAAAACACCTTCTTTAACCCATCACTAGTCAACATGCATCTAACTCTCTCCAAAATAGTTCGATTAAACCATTCAGCCAAACCATTTTGTTATGGAGTAACTGCAGTAGTTATGTGCCTTGCAATACCAGAGGAAGCACAAAAGTTGTCGAAAGCCTCATTGCAAAATTCAAGGCCATTGTCGATTCTCAACCTCTTGACTTTTATGCCAGTTTGATTTTCCACCAGAGTCTTCCAACTTTTGAAATTCTCAAGTGTTTAATCCTTAGTCTTCTGGATGAATACCCAAAAAATTCTGGAATAATCATCAACTATGGATAGAAAATACCTGGCTCCTGAATGTGATGGACACCTTGCAGGTTACCAAAGATAAGCATGGATGTAATCAAGGGATCCATGTGTTCTTTGTTTTCCTTTACTGAACTTTACTCTACAAGATGTTCTAAGTAAATAGGGTTCACAAAACTTTAGCTTTTCGATTGTCTCCACCAAGCGAATTTTGTTTCCCCAATTTGACCAGACCCCTTTCACTGACATGGCCCAATCTCATGTGCCAAATTTCTAGTTTCAACAAAGATTTCGTAGATGCAACATCTACAAAACCACTTACAACTTCAGCCTCAAGGGTATACAATCCTTGTTTCTTTACGCCTCTCAAGGATTCCTCCGGCTCCTTCATGACTCTTAGGATACTTTTCTCTCCTTGGAAAACATATCCTTTCTTGTCGAATTCTCCAAGAGAAGTCAAATTTCTCTTCAAATCAGGTACATACCGGACTTCATTCAACAACTTTATAGACTCATCATGGAGCTTAAATCTCACAGATCCAACACCTACAATCTTGCAAGCTTTGTTGTTTCCAAGCAATACATGTCCACCATCTTAATTACAAAATTACTCGAACAAGTCTTTGTTTGGAGTCATGTACCAAATGAAACCTGAATCCATAATCCACTCTTTACTTGAGTCGCCTCTTGAAACCACAAGAATGTCAGATGAATGCAAATCATCTTGAACAATGGTTGCATTGTCATTATCCTTACCTTCATTATCTTTCAAGCGTTCAGGGCATACCTTTATTGTATGATCTTCATTCTTATAGTGATAACATTGAATACCAGATGCATCACCATTATTAGACTTCTGTTGACTTTTTCCCTTCTTCTTGTCGAACTTGCCATCTCTCTTTGCGAATTTTGCCTTAATCAACAGACCTTCACCAGTCGGAGATGGCTTGTGCTCCATTCGTTAGTTCAAATCCTTAGAATACAAGGTGGATTGAACTACTTCAAAGGTAAGGGACTCCCTTCCATACAAGAGAGTTTCTTGGAAGTTAGAATGTGTTCTGGGCAAAGCACACAACAGTAATAGCGCTTGATCTTCATCCTTGATATTGACATTGATATTTTCAAGATCAAGAATCAAATTGTTAAACATATCCAACTGCTCCGACAAGACTTGGCCTTCACTCATCTTGACTGAGTACGGAACTTGCTTCAAGTAGAGGCGATTGACCAATGATTTGGTCATGTACAAAATTTTGAGTTTCTCCCATAGACCCGACGTCGTCGTCTCCTTCGACGCCTATTGAAGAACCTTATCACCAAGGCTCAATAAGATGGCGCTATGTGCTTTCTCTACGAAAGTCGTTTTTTCTTTATCCTTCAACGTAACGTCCATGGTTGCGGTACCCTTCAACGCTTATAAACAACCCTGCTGAACTAGTAGGGCTTTCACCTTCAAGCGCCACAGATCTAAATCATTCACTCCGGTGAACTTTTCAACCTCGTACTTTGTTGATGACATCTTCTCCACGCTCACTGCACCAATTTGTTGTGAAAATGATGTCTTGAAAATAAAGTATAAATTGTTTATTTATGATCAAGAAAATCACAACGATAGAAAAGAATGAGGAGCACGAAGAACACCAAGGATTGGTTATAACTGATATTCTTTACTTTCTCTTTAAACAAGATTACAAATGTTACAAGAATAACAAATAACCTTTCTCACTCTAAATTAGGATTTGCAGTATACAATGATGAGATACTACTATGCTATTTATAAGAAACCTAACATATTAAACTAATGGACTTTTACACACAGACCCATTACAAGTTAACTTAGGAAACAAGCTAACTTAAATAATTGGACATAACAAACATGTCCAATTCGACATGCTAAGAAACCTAATATTTTGACTAGAACATGTGAGCAGACTTTGACGACATGTTTGAACTTTATCGAACCAATAAATATTTCCTGTCGATATCTCGAGACTAGAGTTTTGATCCAATAGTTTCCACAAAGGTGATGTACTCACCGTATAAAAAAACTTATATTATCATTTAATAAAAATATATTATTTTGTCATGTCATATAATTTTTTTTTAAATTACAGTTTGATTTGACGGAATTTATAGTCGTAATTGATTGATAGTGTAAATTTTTTTACAATATCAATACATCACCTATTTTCTTGAATAGTAATACTATTAGTTTATTTTAGAATATTTAATTTAAATAGTCTATAATTTAATTACTAAATATTAAATTATTTAATATTGATAAGTTAATTCTATTTTTAACTTAATTATATTAAATATTATAAATTTAATAGGTTAGTCAGTTTTCACATTTTCATTTTCTTAATTTAAGATTAAAAAAATTCTTCAAAACATTGATAAGTTAATTCTATTTTTAACTTAATTATATTAAATATTATAAATTTAATAGGTTAGTCAGTTTTCACATTTTCATTTTCTTAATTTAAGATTAAAAAAATTCTTCAAAACATGTTATAATTTGAAACAGCGAGAATATGAATTATCAATCATTCCTTATAAATTTTCAATTATTAATTTTTAATTATAAATTATAAATTATTAACTAACTTATTAATCAACTATTATTTTTATAAAAAAGAGTCATGTCACATGCAACCACTTTTGTCACGTCATTAATATTTTATGTGACACTTTGCAATACACGTCTCATAATCTTTTATCTCCATTAAACTTAATAATTCTTACTTATATTATTATGATTTTATTTTTATTTATCTTTTTACAAAAAGAAAACAATTTCACCTTTCAATCCATATTATTTTAATCTTTTTGGCAACTCTTATCAATAAAATCATGTTTTTATTTTTTTTTATTTTTTATTTTACTAAATTAATAAATTTATTTATATCAAATGCAACAAAAAAAAATAATATATATAAAATAATTTTTTTTAAGATTACTTTCATTCTCCATTCAAAAATTCTACCAAAAAAAAAAAATTAGAATTTCTTTTTATTATGTATATATCAAAATATGTAATATTTTTTTTTTTGCATAGAAATTTAAAAATCTATTACATTTATTTTATAAATTCATTCAATAAATTTACATTAATATAAATTTTCTAATCTTAAACGAATGTACCGTTAACACTCCACTTTTATTTGCAATATAAATGTTATTTAAATAGAATATTTTCTTAATATACAACTTCATACATATTTATTATTTTATCATAAAAATAAGTTGTGACTCTATGTAACAATTTAAAAGTATGTTAAAAGTCACTACTTTAATTATAAATTTTTATTTATGCATTTCATTTTAATTGCATATCAAAAAGTTATATTAATATTTTTTATCATTATAAATTTATGATATTCTTTACTAGTAATACTTTATAACTATGTTGTCTTCTCTAGCCCTCATAATTGCAGAACAGTTATGGATCCTCGATCCACACGAATTCATTAATGGCAACAGATCTGTCAATTCGTCAGTTATTTATCTAATGACGTGTTTTATAAACTTAAGGCTATACTCTATTTTATAAATAAACTTATAAAAGTGGCATTATGTGATTTCATTGAATGCATGTGTAAAAATAATTTACATCATTGGGGTATAATAATTAATTTTTTAAATCATATATGATAAAAAGATAAAATAGATTTTAATTGTTACATATTCAAATTTTGTGATCGAATGGTATTAGAAATATTTATAGAGAATTATTATTCTTAATTTTTATGAAAATTAAAGAATATTATTTAATATATGGGTGTACAAAAAATATATTGAAATTTTTTTATTTATTTAAAAAAGTTAAATATTTGAATTATCATTTCAAATCGGTCATTCGTCAATTATTTATCTAATGACGTGTTTTTATATTTTATCATAAATATATTATAATTGAAAAATAAAAACAAGAAAGTGAAATAATTATTAGAATTAAAAATGAGAAAATACTTACGCAGACACCAACATAACAAATAAATTTATAAATAATCAATTATAATCATTTTATTAATTAAAAAATAAAATGAATTTTTCTCTCTTCTTTTTTATCACAATCACTTCATGATCTCAATTAAAAAATAAATTAAATTTTAAATAAATTCAAATTTTCCTCCCTCCTTACTAGTTGTTTATAAAAATATGAATTTATATACATTTTCATACAAGTATTTCTCTTAAAAATGTGAAATACATTTTATTAAAATTATAAAAACAAGAAAGTACTATATTTATTGGATGGATGTGGTGTTTATTTATTTTGAATATAGTTTGATTTAATCTAAAATTTGAACTATATCATCATACTAAATTAAAATCTTATAACTCTTTCACCAAAATTTCCTGCCAAAATTTTAATAAATAAGTAAGTTAGTACAAATGCATAATTATTCATTAAATATTAAGTAAATGAAAAAATTGCTAAAAAGTAGAACATGCCCCACTATCAGTTGAAAAAATGATTAACAATATGTCTCACACTTATTGGTAATTCAAAAAATAAATTTTCTATTTTTTATTAATAATAATTATTGATTTAAAAAAATTTATTCTAAACAAAAGACTAAAATTTTCATTCTTATTAAATAATAAAATAAAAAAAATTAAATAGAACATGTATTGTAAATCTTCCACTACTTATTAAAAAAATAGTTGAAGTTTTTTTTTAATTGTTTATTCAACTCATCCATCTTGTTGAACGAATTTAAGGCGTCTTTCAGCTGATTTACTTCTTTAGTTAGGCTGATTTCATTCTACTCATAGGCGTCATCGACTTCAAGTAGCCTTCGGGTCATAACACCACACCACATTAGATATGTCCCAATATTTTAGGTCAGTTGATGGGCCCCTATAGTTTTTACCTTGTTAACACCCTCTGTCATGTTTAGATGATTATAGAGAAACTGTAGACCATCAAAGACGTGTGACCAAAACTTGTACTCGATTGACAGTTTGGGCTTTTGGCTACCACCGACTTCTTGCATCAGGGAAGTGATTGCAACATTAGCATGACTCATAGGGTCACCCATTAAGGTCTTCATATTTTTAGTGGAACTCGGTTTTGAGCTTTCAAGAGGGGAGAAAAGAGGAGTCTTGGGTCTCATAAGCACTTGGGGCTGCGTTTCCCACATCTATTTTCCTATTCTTGAGGGTCTGGGTTCGAATACCGATCAACTCGGACTTCAAGATAGATTGTTCTCCTCGTCCCTCGCTTCAGCCAACAACTTTTTCTGCTCCTTCAGCTTGATGCTCGTCATTTTAGCTGAATATAAAGGACAAAAATAATTCATAAAATAAGCATAATGAAGTCATTCGTAGTATAATAAAAGGCATATAAACATTATCCAGATAGTTAGAGACTTGTTCATTGTCATCGGCCATGTTCATTAAGTCTTTAACTTTCATCAATAAGGCATCTACAACAGCTAATGCTTGTACCTCCAAGGCATCTAGCTTATCGTAATCAAAGTTGGACACTGACAATAGGTTATCAGTCCAGTAAATCGGGAAGTGATAGCTCCCGTCCATCGCATACATAACCTGAGGGCATTTGTTCCCACTTTTTACCCCAAAGGAATTTATTATTGAAACCTTTATAATTGGTGGTGTGGGCTTGGAGAAAACTCCTTCTAAGAATTCCATTAAGGGAAACCCATCCACCTTTACATGCATCTTTTAATGCAATGAAAGAAACAAACAACCCTAGTGTGGAGATTATGTTCATCGCCTCACAATCGATTCAAAGACTTTAATGAAACCACGATCATTTGGACATAGTTGAGAATGAGTAATATTTAGGGTCTTAAGGAGGTCGGCTTCAAAATCTGAAAATGGGATGCATATCTTGAAATCCTCAATCACCTCGGATTAGAAGTAAAAATACTCATCAGACACACCTCTTCCTCGAGTAATACAAATTTTCTCGCAATCCACGCAGGGTTCCAGCAAGACATCTTCTTCGTTACCGGTGGAAGAAAGGTTCATGTTAGACCGAAGTTTAGAAATGTCACTAGCATCAATCATACTATGGTCGTAGATTAAAACCTATTGATCAGTATAGGATCCAGTCATCTCCATCACGAATTCCATAAAACATGGTGATGAAGACTCTGAGCCAGTGTCACTACAAGGAAAAATGTCATTGTAAACTTCCCTAATGATCGGATCAAATTCTACATTCCCCAAGTGGCCTTCAAACTTTTTCATGCATTCATCCCAGAGCTTACTTCTCTCTTAGGAGTTTTTGGGAATCGGTGCATTCCCCGAGTCATTGCAATGACGTATGAGAACTATTGCTAAAATTAATAAGGAAATGAGTAAGGTAAAAGGAATGTAGGAAGGCAAGCAACTGGTAGAGGAGCGAACGAACATTTAGTCTTGGAGAAGCGGGAAAAGGAGAGCAAAAAGGGTAAGAAGAAGGAAGAGGGATCTTGAGACTTTATGAAAATAAGTTTGAAGCAATTAGAGAGACCCTATTGAATTAGGGTCATGATGACAACAACTTCCCATAAAAGTCATCATGACAAGGAAAGGGAAGATATTTGATGGGACGCGCCTCATCATTACGTTTGAAAACCCACTATCAAATGTCAACGTCAGATGACCGTTGGATCCGCACCTAGTCGGATAGAGGTACATCTATTTAAGAAGAAGAACCTCAAGATTCTTTGTCCGAACACTTCACTTTGTTGGGCCTCGTGATTTGGGGGATAATGTACACCCCAAAATTATTAGGAGCCGATATGCAAGTTAGATGTGCCGAGAAATGCTGAAAAGTAACGATAGCCAAGCTACTGCTTGTAGGGCAGTTGAAGAACTAGATCGAAGCGTCGAGGATGGTCTGGGGCTACATGAGCAAACCGGAGGGCCAAGATATAGCTCGAGAATACTGTTATAGGAAAGCTTCAAGGATGCATTGGGGTTACAGAGATTGATGAAGAGGACGTTACACTCGCTTGCTGGTGACGATGGACGTTATAAATTTCATTGATTAATCAAACTCTAAATGTTACTTCTAAATGAGCTTAAAGCAGGAGATATAGTATAAAAGGGATTCCGAGAGAGGGAGAAAGGGACAACTTAACTACAACATATAAAAAGAGAAGAAAAGAAATACCATTCTAAGATTATGTACGTTTGTGGTCTCACCTGATTCGCTTATGAAAGATTGTCCAAAAGTATTTGTCATAAACATTAACTATCGATAAATTTAAAATTATAAACTAAAGTATATTGAATTGAGAGTGATGAAAATAATATTAACTAGATAATATAATTTATAAATAATAATTAATAATATAAATGTTTATTGTTTTTTTGATATTTTTTTCTCTTACAACTAAGTCACTCATTATTATAAATAAAAAAGAGGAAATACTTAATAGAAGTCGGAAAAAACATAACATCATTAATGATGTACTAGTTAAAATATGACTAATTTAGTTGAAAATGTGAAACAAATTTATTAAAATGGACACATACAAAAAAAAACAACAACGATAAAGTACTTTATTTAAATAGATAAATGTGGTATTTTATTATTTTGAATATGGTTGGATTAGATCTAAATCTAAATTTTATTTTTATTTTCAAGAAAAAGCTTAATGTGAGTTGGATGAGATGACCTCGATATTATAATTAAAAGAAAAATATAATTAAAATGACACTAACACTGTTTAATTTTAAAACATGTATTAATCTTTCTTAAGTTTATTGACAAAATATGGTAGGTAATTATAACTACAAATTAAAGGAGGTGTCATTGTCATTTTAATAGACTTTAGAAAAGATTAAGATATATTTTAAAATTATATGGGATATAGGTGTTATTTTAATAGAGATGAAGGGAGGTGTGTATAATTTCTCATATAATTATAAAAACAGAAGAAAGAAGAAATCTCATCTAAATCGCATAAATCACCATATGATACGATTAAACTTGAAGTTTTCTTTCCCAACAAGTTTATTGGAAGTCAGAATCATTTTTCAAAATAAAAGAAGATGAGTTTGTTGGAGACAAAATATGGATAAATATACGTTACTCTCTGCCATTAGAACAAGTTTTATTTTTCTCCTCTATTAATTTTTTTTAGATTCCCCCCTTATAAAACACAGATTCTATTTCCACACATCCATATTCTCATGTTTTGTTGACTAGGCATGGAATAATCCTTGTTGGCATATGTTGACTTGATGACATGTATTAAATTAGTTTCCTAGTCATATTTAAATAAAATATAAAACATTCTTTCCTATTTACCCTCCGTGAATGTTAGAGTTCACATTTGGGACCACAAGCGACATGAAGAAGAAGAGCTCTGTCGAAGAAGACGAAGACATGGCTCGCAACGGTAGAGACGCTGGCGATTTGAATCAGGTTATTTTGAATATCTGTTTATGCTGCTTGAGTCGAACATGCATGTGCAAAATATTTATTAGTTTCGTCTTTGATTTCAGATACTTCAACCCTTTAATGTTGTCTTCCACCATGGAGGTGAGTTTGTAAGGTTTATTGATGGTGGAACCATATACAGGGGTGGTCTTTCAACAATAGTTTATAGGCAAGACATTAAAAACTGGACTATGAGTCACATTCGTAGTCTGGTTAATGGGTGAGGTTACTCAGATGGATCGTACAGAATGTGGACGAAAATCACTGATATAGATGAAGATTTTTTTCAAGTTAAGAATGATTGTGATGCTTATGATTTCTCTGCTTATGCTTGCACTATGCAAGTGGATGGGGACATGTTTGTGGAACACGATGTACATGGTATAGAAGTAACTGGTAGTAGGCCTAGGTGTGTGAATGATTTTGATGGGTTAGATGTAAGTGATGAAGAAGAAGTTGAGTGGTTGAATGACAGTGAGGATGAAAGGACTAGTGCTACTGCAGATAGATTCGAAGGAATTGGTGTCACTATACCAATTAGGGAGTGTCCAATAATAGCTGGTTTGTTGCCTTGTCCCAATAAGAGGAAATTGGAAGATGATGATTATGTTAGTGAAGAGCTAGAAAGCTCAGATCCAGATAACTCTGAAGATGAAAAAAGGCCTAAGTTTGAGAAGTTTAGGAAAGAACAATTTAATAAGAATTTTAAGTTTAAGTGGGGTATACAGTTCAATTCCCTAGATGACTTTAAATGGAAGGCCATTCGTGAGTGGACAATTTTAAATGGAAGGGAAATAACTTTTGTGAAAAATGAGGGGTACATGGTAAGGATAGTTGTAGCGGTAGAAATGTGCAAGACTAAGCCATTGGATTGACTAGACTTTATACAAATCAAAATAAAAATCGCCACCGCGCTTTATTGTTTCCAAAGGAATGGGAAAAGAGCGAATAACCCAAAAAGAGGGGAAAAGATTCAAGGTAAGGGGGTTGGTTATGCAAAGGGAAGGTATTAGCACCCTAAACATCTATGGTACTCCGCAAGAACCTCTTTGAAAAATCTGTATATTTGGTTATAAAAATGTGTTGTATATAAAATGGATGGTGGAGGTGAGAAAAGAAATATTTTTTATGATTTTTGCACCCGCTGTGGTTGCGAACCTTTAGTGCCTACGTACCACCTTTCGTGCAATAGGGGATCAGGATACACGTAGTTCCTCTTTTAAAAATTTGAAACACAAGTGTGTTGGTTGATTTTATGAGATAAGACATCATCGCAATTGTTCGTGTGAAAAAACATACTTACTACCCACAATCATGAGAAAGGAGAATTTGCATCATCTCAAAGTGGAGGATATGGCTTGGATTTTAAAATCAACAATGCCTCACTCTACACCCAAGTGGAAAATATCTCACTTCACTACATATTGTAGAAGTATAGTTGTTTGCATCACTACAAGGATTGACAAGAGTCTAATCTTTTGAGAAAAGTTTAAAGATAAAAGCCAAAGTGGCAAAATGGTTTGAAATGAGATTGGTAGACTTTTAGTCTTCTCACAAAAAAAAGGTCAAGGTATTATTAAATTGATTGAAATTTATTTATGAAAATGTTTCGAAGATGCATGGACCTAAGTCCAAGTTTATTATGAAAATGTTTCAAGTTTCAAAACAAGAAGAGTTTTTTTTTAAGGAGGGAGGAGATTTTTGAAATTAAAGAAGATGGGAAGAGAAGAAGAGGCTATCCTAAAGCATAAGGTAAAAGCTAGGGATAAGAACCATCTAACCAATAAGAAGCCAATACTTGACATTATGAGTCAATATAGAATTCCAATTCTTAGGATTGAAACCAAGCAAGCAAAGATACTAGACCTCTTGAGAGAACCAAACTTCAAGTGTTTTAAGTCTTCGCAAAAATTGGGCAGAGTAACGGCTGTATACGGGTGAATTCTAGATTACAAACAAAGATCGTAATCTCAATAACCTGCACACAAAACAAACAAACAACCCAATGTCTTGAGGTAAACCTCAAGAACTCCAGAAAAAATATCAAATAAAGTCACAAAGTCTCCAAGATAGGCCAAGGTCTCTAATCCTAAGTCCAAGAAGTCCATCACTCCATAATGCAAAGGATAGTAACCATGTAGTCCAAGTATCATTAATGATTTTTATGGTTCATGTTTATTATTAGGTGTCTTTAAAAAGAAATAAAAGCTCAAGTGAGCAAAATAAAAATGACATAAAATTAAATGCTCAAGTGAGCAAAGATGAAAATAGCATGAAATGTAAAATACTAAAAGTAAATGGTACATAAAGCATGAAAATAAAAGCGTAAAGTAAAGTTAATTGTTAGTAATTAGTGGTTAGTTGGATGACCATCTTGAAACTTGCATTTGGAACTCATTAGGGGATTGGTAGAACCAAAGCCTCTACACAACAAGTTGCATTTGCTTTTTTTCAAGTATATCATCCATTTTGGAATTCTCACAAGGCAACATGTAATGATCAACGATGTTTAAGTGATCCGCGTTGACCAAAGGTGTTATAGATCCATTAGAGAATTGGTAGAACCAAAGCCTCCACACAATGAATCTCAAGGTTATTGGATCAAAGAGATCAAGTTAACATACTTGGGCTTGCAATCATAAGTTTGGGCCACGAATGATCATTTATTCGAATCGGGACAAAATTTAGCGCTATGTTAAGCAATCGTAAGTGGACTTATGTAGAAGTCACACCTATTTTGAGGCCGGTCAATAGCAATCTATGTACTTCATGTTTGGATAAATGATATAGAGATCACCATCCCTTAACATGTAGCACAGTTAAAAAAAGAAAGGGATAAGATGAAGAGGGAGGGAAATGATAAGCTAATTTGGACCACCATTTCAAAATTCTTTCATCTTTAAATTCAACCACTCCTCTAGATGGATTAAAGCACTAAACATATCATTAATCCAAAGCACCAAAAATGAATTAAATAATTCACTCTTAGGTAGATTTGAATTGATGAACATTTATCCAACTTCATCTACATCACAAAGTCCATTGAGTTTAAAGACAAATTGGACATTTAAAATTGCAATCCAAACCAACAATCAAAAGGAGTGAGTAGAAAAAGCATTTTGGATCAAAGCTGCCCCAAAACAAGGCAAAAAGTGCATTCTGTCCTGGTGTAAATCGATTTGCACTACTATGTAAATCGATTTACACAGTACAGTTTTCAAAAATTTGCGTGAAATTGCTTCTGTGCAATTGATTTACACTTAGTGCAAATCGATTGCACACAGTAACAATAGCAAAAACATCATTTTAAAAGGGCAATTTCTTGTTCAAACTTTCCATCAAACACCTTATGATCATGGATCCACTTGAGCACGAAAATTCCATCAAATTATGAGAAAATAACACCATTGAAATCACAAAATAATGCTCAAAGAATCAATCCCAAAGATCACCAAGAGATCACATTGTGAAAGATGAATTATCCAACTTACCAAAGGTAGATCTAGAGAATTATCAAAACAACTTCAAGAATTTTCTTCAATTCAACCACAAGAATCAATTAACCAAGCTTGGATGTAGAGAATTGATGGAGAAAAAGTGTTTGGATGAAGGTTTAGCTTAAATATTAGTAAGCTTCAATGCAAAGCTTACTAACTTTTTGAAAATGGAGCTTTGAGTGATTTGGTAGATGGAGAGAATTGAGAGATTTTTTAGCAAGGTGGATTTGGCTATCAAAAGCTTGAAATTTGAATGAAATGAGAGATCTATTTATAGAGTTTTAGGATTGGTGTTGTACCCCAAAATATTCCCTCCCATTTCCTCAACATTTTCTCATCACAAGACCCTTAGAGCTCAAGATCCAGTTAGGGTTTCCTCTGCTCAAGACTCCTCCTTGCACTGTTGACCCAAATTAGGGTTTGTGTTTGCACAAGGATTTTTTGACCTAAAATGCCTAAGATTACTTTCATGCTTCACATTGGACTCCCAAGTTTATCCATACCAAGTTTCAAGCCTTGATTCCAGTCCTTGCCCAGTCAATTGGACAGTTGACCTAGAAATCAGCTGTATTGGGGAAAAAGTCAATTATGGTCAATTGACAGTCAAACCTCATGATTTTTGGCCCACATCAACATTATGAACTCATATAAACCATTTGGTCAAGTTCGGATCACAATTCCACAAGAAATTTGATCAGATCACCAAAAGGGCAAAATGGTCATTTTTAGGGTTTTGATTGCACAAAGGCAATTTTTGACTGTTTGACCTAGCCAATAGCAAACCAAGCTCACATATGGACTCAAGGACCCAATGACATTGTCTTGACATGTTCAAAAAGTTCAAAAGATCCCAAATGCACAAGATTGACAGATGAATTTTCCAGTCAATTGATCAATTTTTGACTGTATACTGAAAAGTCAAACTTTGACTTTTTGGTCAAAATCAAGTGTCAAGATTCATTTTTCATCAAAACATGTCAAATTATGAAACTTGTTCACCAAGAAATCAAAAATCACAAATTAGGGTTTGAAATGAAGAATTTTCATAACTTAGAATTTTTCTAAGTTATGAAAATCCCTAATTTTTTCCTAACTTTGTCCCACTTTTTCATCAAGATACATTTGGATTCAAGGAAAAGTCAAAACATGAAAGTTGTAGTCTATTGCAAAATCTACAACTTTGATTCAGAAAGTTTCCTCAAAAGAAGCTTGTAGCTCAAGATATGATTTTTGGAACAAGGGTGCAAAACATTCTTAACTTAGAAAAATTTTGACCTATTTTAGGCAGGATTTTTGCCTAACTTCATGACCACTTTTCACATGCTTCCACTTGGAATTTCAAATTGCATTACAAAGATGGATTGTAGTACACATTCCAAGCTTTCCAAAATGTCAAATAACTCATCAAACAACCTTCTGGTTAGGGAGAATCGAATTTGGCAATATGGGTAAAACTCACTTTGTTCATGGCCAGTTTACATGTCCATAACTTTGGATTTTTGAACTCAGCATGCTCTAAGCTATATTACAGGCCTTTTATCTCATCCACACTCAATAATTTAATTCAAACCCCTTGTGTTCAAGCCTTATCTTATGTGTTCAAACATTGCATACAAGATTGAGCCATAATTAGAAAAAGCAATATATCCATTTTTGAAAAGTTGAACTTTATGTCAAATTTGCAAATCAAGAAGTACAAGGCAAATCTCTTTGGCACAAGTTCAGAAGCATATCACACTGATCAAGAGGGATGGTTGCATCACATTTGAGGGGCCTGCACAAGTCTAGAAACCAAGTTGACATTTTTTGCTTAAGTGTGAAGAAACTGGGCATAACACACAACATCTCACATTTCTGCCAAGGGAAGCTAAGACAAACTTGTTGTACACCTTCCAAACATCAAACCTAAGCTAAGGCACGAGCAAAACACCTTCCAAACCTCATCAAACCTCAAAACACCATCCTACTGCAGAAAACAGAGTCACCTCTGCAGTTGGACTTCCACAACTCAATCCACTTGTGCATTCTTGCTAAAACCAGTTCATACACACTCCATACCACATATACAAGCTATCCCAAGCATTGGACACGACCTGTAACACCTCTAACCAGCTTCAACATTTTTGCTTTTTCTGTTTTGCAGGTTGATTGCCATAGCTTGATTCACTTGGTTTCAAAGTAAGCTAAAGGTTGGAATAGCATCCCTGGACTACAAGCAAGCTGTACCAATCCTCACCTTGCCTTGAAAGTGCCTCCATTGCCAGACACGATCCAAGCTGAACAGGTAAGTTCATGGACTTCTATCTCTCAATATAGGAAGAGTTAGCTTTAAGTTTATGAATGAAAAATGTTTTACTCATGCCCCTGAAGCTATACATATCTTCACTTTCCATTTATATTGCATGTGCTGAGAGAATTTAAGACCTAAACATTGACAAAAATTTAGGTTAAGAATTAGGGATGGAGAAATTCTCTCTCATTTTTGAGAGTTAAGTTAAGTTTTTTATATGTATGGAATCGTGGTTTGATGCTTGACATTTTTCATGTTGTGAGTTTGTGCTTAAAGTCCAAGAATCATGAGATAACAGAAACGCGTGTTTTATTGTTCAAGGATGCTGGAGGTTGAAGAAGACAGAGTCTTTGGGCTGGGCCTGAGATGTTTTCCTTTTCACACCACTGCATTTCACATGCACCCCCTGGCCCATTTTGAGTTTTATTTATCATTTTTAATTTTTTCCTTTTGATTTTGTTTCTATATTTTTATTTAAGCATGAAAAAATATTAAAATTATTTTTCCCAGATTTTTTTCATTTTTTTATATATTTATCTGGCTTTATTTAGTCTTGTACATAAATAAACATTTATATACTTTTATTTAAAATAACCAAAAAAATAATATAAACACTTTTTATTTTCTGATTTTTATTTTGTTTTACCTTTGAAAACATTTTACATAAAATATACTTTTTTTTGTAAATATTAAATATTTTATTTTTGTACATATAATATATATTTAATAAATAATGTAAATACTTATATATTTATTAGTATATTTAGGTTAAAAACACAAAAATAATACCTTTTTATTTTTATTAACATTTAACTTAAAAAATCACTTTTTTGACAATATACTTTCTTTTATTTATTTTTTTACACATAATTAATAAATATTGCATATATTATATAATAAATACCTTTTACTTATAAAATTAGGGTTTTGCCCTAAATACCTAAAAAATACCAAAAATTAATTCATTTTATTTTTGTTTATTTGACACATGAAAAAATACTTTTTTACATACATATGAAAACCATTTTTGCATTTTTCATATTTATTTTATTTTATTTAATTATTGTGCAATAAAATCTCTTGTAGAATTTCAATTTGGATGTAATAGTTAGATTTTAATTTCTTGCTAAAATATCCCCATTTGAACATTTGTACCCCCATCCCATATATTGTGTTGTAATAACTTAGGACCTTTTATTTTTCGCATTTAAAAGCTTTCTAATTATGCCATGTTAGAATTAGGGTTTTGTATGCCAAAATCAACCAACAAATAGTTTGACCTAAATTCAAGATAAACAAGCATGAAAATGGACAACACTAATCACACTTGCACCCCTAGGGTACTCCACTTGTTGCCTTCAATAAATGGGCCATATTGCATGTTAGGTATCTTTGGCAAAAACAAAACAACCAAATAATCATAGTCCCTCGATGACGCTTTCAAAAGTTGCCTAAAAAATGATCAAGTCCCTTAAAGGAAAAATTGCCCAAAGATACTTGGCACCATTGCAATCATGGTCTAAACGATGACCCGCGCCCGTCCCGTTCACATCCTAACACAAGATTGTCCACCAAATACAATGGTGGAACAAAATTGTTAAAAGGGTTAAAACATAGCAAAGATCTTTGATAAATTTAGGGTAGATAGCTCTTGGTTACTTGCCAACTTGCAAAACAAAAACACTTGCCTATTTTTCAAAACCACACATCACTACACTTTCAAAAACAACTTTCAAAAATACTGAAAACCTTTTCAAAAGACATACATCTTTGTATACATCCCAACATGGATCATTACAAAGGTTGCCACCACATTGGCCTCTTTTCAAAAACATTTTCAAACCCACACACAAAAGCACCATTTCAAACAATTGAAAATCAAGGCAAGTTGATCTAAGTAAGTAACTAAGAGCCCGTGGATAACCATGGATAGAAAGGGTGTTAATACCTTCCCTTTTTATAATCTACTCCCCGAACCCAAGAAAACATCTCAAAGGTTTTTGCTGTGCTTTTTAACCTTTCCTTAGGATAAAATAAAAAGTCGGTGGCGACTCTTGCTCAAACGAAACGTTTGCGAAAACAAACGCAAAACCTCAAGTCAGTTCTCCCACCGTATCACAGAACTGGCGACTCTGCTGGGGACAACTTAAAAGTGGAGTAACCTTAGGGCTTAGATCACCCTCTTGCATGACTAATTGTTTGCTTTGATTGCTTTACATCTTGGCTCTCTTGTTTGGGTTTGCAATCCTACACCCGGATTTGGGGAAACATTCATAGATAGCAATACGTTGTGGAAACTGTGCGGGGTATACCGACATGGTTGAAGCAATAGCTATATTAGTGCGACATATTTGTGAGTACCGGTAACCCTTGAGTTCAATCAAGGAGAGTACGGGGCCGCTGAGCGATGTCACTAAGCACTAATGACCTTGAACCTTACTTGACCATCTTGGCCTTTCATTAGGGGTAGTGAGATGACCGGCTTTGGTGCAGTCCGAAGTTGGTAGATACTCGATACTACACTCATTGAGGGTTGTTTTCTTGGAATATTTTGGTCGCTAGTTAAGTGGCTAAACCAAAACAATGAACGATGAAAACAATCCAGTGATATTGAGCTCCTTAGAACCCGGTTACTATTTATAGGACAGGTTTTTAAGCCAACTACACTCAAGAGGGTACTTACCTATGAAACCCCATGCAAGCCTGAAACTAGGGTTTTGTGTGATTTGCTTGTACATATGTTTGTGCATACATCATGAAGCATCATATGCATACACTAACCTTTTCAAGGGTTTAGATCTTTATCTTTGTTCTTGTTTGTAGGTCATGGAAATTCCTCGCAGGAAAACTATCCAAGTCAACCTTGTGAGAATCTCTCCTCAACTCAAGGAGCTCACATCAAGAATTCCAGAAAGCTCTCCCTTCAGTGAGAAACATGGTAAACTGCTCAGCCTAGTCAACACCAACATTGAAGAGGACATGATGAAGGTGCTGTTCCAGTTTTTTGACCCTCTTCACCACTGTTTCACTTTCCCCGACTACCAGTTGGTGCCCACTTTGGAGGAATTTTCTCAACTCTTGAGAATTCCTATCCTCAATCAACTACCTTTCAACGGTACGGAAAAGGAACCAAAGCCTGAAGATGTTGCTCAAGCACTACACCTACAGCCATCTGACATCAAGGGGCATTGGGAAACTAGAAGCGGTGTCAAAGGATTCTTAGCAAAATTCTTGTTTGAGAAAGCACAAGAGTGTTGGAATTCATTGGATCTACAAGCCTTTGAAGAAATTGTGGCCCTCCTCATCTATGGTTTGGTCTTGTTCCCAAATCCTGACCAGCTCGTAGATGTCAACGCCGTCAAAATCTTCTTATCCAGAAATCCAGTACCAACATTGCTTGGGGACATTCTTCACTCATTTTACACTCGAACAATGAGAAAGAGGGGTGTTCTCATGTGCTGTACCCCTCTCCTTGCAAGGTGGTTTATTTCGCACCTTCCACGATCTGTCTTGAAGAATGACCAAGGCCTAAGGTGGTCACAACGGTTGATGACCCTTACTCACTCTGATGTACATTGGTGTTCTCGGTCCAGAGAAAATGTCATCATCGTCGATCGTTGTGGAGAGTTCCCTAATGTTCCACTACTTGGCATTAGAGGAGGCATTACCTACAACCCTTGTCTAGCTTTGAGACAATTTGGATATGCACGGAGGGATGGCCCTCACGACATGTTGATTCCTGACCTGGTTTTTGACTTCGACAACGATGCGCAAGGACTTCGCCAAAGATTCATCAGAGCTTGGAGGATGCCTAACAAGGTTGACAGCAAGACACTAGGGCACAAGAACTCCATCCCTCTTGAGCCTTACCTCAAATGGGTACGAGCCCGAGCCCAGAGTCTAATGATGCCTTATCCTCATGTTCTCCCTGTGATTAAAGAGCCCATTAAGGAAGGAGAGGTTCCCTACACCATCCTATATCCTGACATGCCTACATCGTGGGAGGAGATGCAGAAGAGTTGGATCCAACTCAAGGAGGAACGAAACACTTTTGAAGCCAGCTTCTACGCCAGTGAGAAGAAGGTTCTAGAGCTTACCCGTCGACTCCATGAGGAAGAGACCCTCAACACCTACATTGCACCAAAAAGGATGCGCAATGTCTTTTTACCTTGAGAATTTTTTTGTAATATTTGGCCCATGGGGCATTTATGTACTGACAAATTTCTTCTTATTAATATGACGTGCGTTCTTTTTGTTTGCAACAATTTTGAATGTTCTAAATCCTTGAATGCATTGCATACATAAGCATATCATTCATCATACGCATAAGCAGGTCTCCACACCAGGTTTCCTTATCTTTCTGCTGTTTATTTCAGTAAGATGGATCTCGAACAGACGGTCAAGGACTTGCAGTCTCAAAACTCACAGTTTCAACAACTCCTGATGACCTTGGCAAAAGGTCAGGAGGATCTAAAAGCCCTGCTGGGGAACAAAGACCAAGTGAAAAAGAAGAAGAAGAGAATCGGGGTGGCTACCATAGGAAGGAGGTTTGAGGGTGAAGCCAGAAGAGTGCTTGAATTTCCCCCTACTTCTGAGGAGGGAACCAGTAAAGGGAATGCGGCTGCAGTACCTTCCGAATCCGAGGTTGAAGAAGAGGAGGCTGAAGAGGACGAAGACTACTCTGATCAACAATACCCGCCCGACGATGATAAGTACAAAGGCTTGGAAGACAAGTTGGCAGCTATGGAGCTGCAGAGAGTTCCTGGCTTAGATTTCGAAGACTTGGGATTAGTTGCTGGAATTATGATCCCCCCGAAGTTCAAAGTGCCAGTTTTTGTAAGGTATGACGGGCTGTCCTGCCCGAAAATGCATCTCAGATCATATGTAATGAAAATCCAACCTTACACTGCAGACAAGAACCTTTGGATCCATTTCTTTCTAGATAGCCTTTCAGGGGCTCAACTCGAGTGGTTCTATCAGCTGGATGGAGCCAGTATCTGAAACTGGGAAGACTTGGCCACCGCATTTTATAAACAGTATCAGTACAATTTTGACCTCGCTCCTACGCGTACCCAACTCCAGGGTATGTCACTGGGGACGGACGAAGGATTCAAGGAGTATGCGCAAAAGTGGAGAGACTTGGCTGGAAGGGTGCAGCCACCGCTAACTGACCGTGAACTTGTTGACATGTTCCTAGGGACCTTGTCTGGTCCATTCTTTAACCATCTGATTGGTAATTCCTCTGCTGGGTTTACAGATTTGATCTTGACGGGTGAGAGGATAGAAGCTGGTATCAAGTCAGGGAAGATACATAAAGGTGCCGCTGCGAGTACTGAAAAGAAGCCTTTCAAAAAGGAAGCTAGTGCTGTTTATGGTCCTAGAAGACAAGTTAAGCCGGAACGCTGCCAAGCCGTCAATGCATTGGTAATTTCAAAGCCTGTTGCTGCTCCTCAGCAGTATAATCAACAAAGGGGTGAGAGGCCCAAGAGGCAGTACACTCGGCTCAGTATGACCCTGTCTCAGATTTTGCCGCAACTACTATCAACCAATCTGGTAACTGTCAAGGAAGCTCCGAAGGTAGTGAACACAGCTTCTCCGAAGTACAACCCCAACGCCCGTTGCGCTTGTCACTCTGATAGCCCCGGGCATACTACGGATGATTGCTGGGCTCTGAGGAATAAGGTTCAAGACCTTATTGATGCTAAGGAAATACAGTTTGAGACGCCCGAAAGACCCAATGTTGTGACTGCTCCCATGCCCCAGCATGGAGTGAATGTTGTGGAAGAAGACCGATATGTAGCCTCCGTGGAAGAGATTGTTACTCCGTTATCGACTGTTGAAAGGAATCTGTTGCTAGCCGGTTTATTTCCGGGATGTGGTGAAGATTGCCTTCTATGTGCTGTTTCGCCTTTTGGTTATCCTTTGCTGAAATCAGGTATCCAAAGCCTGATGGATAGCAAAGAAATCTTGTTCGAGAAGATTGCTGTTCCTGCTGTCCCCACTGAAGAAGTTTCTATCATCACTATTTTCAACAACCCTCCCAAGGCTCCTTCAAAGAGGCCTGTCAAAATCATGTCCACTCAGAAGATTGCTCCTATCATCATCACAGTTCCGGGGCCTCTCCCTTATACATCCGACAAAGCTGTCCCATGGCACTATGGGGCAGATGTTTATGTTCTTGGAGTGAAGCAAGAGTTTGATACAAGTACCGGTGTCAGTAACATCACCGGGCCTGCCAAAATTACTCGCAGTGGTAGGCTATTCTCACCAGATATCGCACCACCAGCTATTCAGAAACCCCTTATCATCACACCCGCAAGTGTGCATGTTCCACTTCCTAATCAAGTTCCTGTTTCTACCCCTGCTGCCGAATCCTCTGACGCTCGGGGCAAAGGGATTGCTACTGATTTGCCTGCCCTGATGGAGGCGCCGAAGACAACCACTGTTGAAGCCTCCCAGAAAGAGATGGAGGAGATCCTCAAGATTATCAAGAAAAGTGATTTCAATGTTGTTGAGCAGTTGGGGCACACCCCATCAAAAATTTCTATGCTATCATTGTTGTTATGTTCAGAGGCCCATGCCAAGGCCCTGATCTCCTTCTTGAAGACGGCTCATGTGCCGCAAGAAACATCTGCTGATCAATTTACTGATTGTGTGGCCAACTTGACTGCCGATAATGGTCTGGGCTTCTCTGACGCTGATCTGACCGCAAAAGGAAAGAACCATAATGATGCCCTGCATGTCTCTATTGAATGCAGGGGCACTACTCTCGCCCATGTGTTGGTGGACACCGGTTCTTTGTTGAATGTATTGCCCAAGAAATCCTTGGACAGGTTAGATTGTGAGGGTTTGGAGCTCAAGCCTAGTAACATTGTTGTCCGAGTCTTTGACGGTTCGAAAAGGATGGTACATGGTGAAGTTGACATTCCAATCAGGGTTGGTTCTCAAGTTTTTGATTCTACTTTCTATGTGATGGACATCCGTCCATCCTACTCTTGTTTGCTGGGTCGTCCATGGATCCACAAGGCTGGAGCTGTGACCTCCACACTACATCAAAAGCTTAAGTATCCAGTCAGAGGAAAGATTGTTACAGTTCAAGGGGAAGAGGAGTATATGGTCAGCCACCTTAACTCGTTCCGGTACATAGAAATGGATGGGGAATTCATTGAAACCCCCTTTCAATACTTTGAAGAGGTGCCTCAGACATTGGCATCAACTGAAACTGTGATTGAAGACCCTCCTTTGAAGATGGCTTCCTTAAAGGATGCACGGGCTGTGATTGAGAAGGGTGAGTGCGCAAACTGGGGCCGACTTCCTGACTTCACTCCAAAGACTGACAAGTTTGGTTTGGGCTTCACTGCAGAGGCTCAGAGGGTTGTTCGCAAAGTAAGAATTGGAAGACCTCCTGTATTCATCACCAACCCAGGAGTGAATGCTATTGAAGACGATGTGGAGGAATCAGAATTCGACAGCTGGATCTACCCAACAACCGACAGTGGACCGAGCAACTGGACTGCTAAAGACTTCACACCTATTACTTTTGTCACTCAGTAATGAACTCTTTTGTTTTTAATTTGTAACAAACAATATGTTGAAACTTTTATGGCTCGGTGTCCTACCCGGGGCACCATGGCTCCATTTGTGAGGGCTTTTGTATGACATTTTCATATATCATTAATCAAAACATTGGACGTTTGTTGCATTTCAAATCTTGTGCTCCTTTTCTTTCTTTATCATATATTGCAAAACAGCTATATTTACACACACTCACTTATACAGGTTCCAATCCACTCTGGATCTCACTGGTAACGACTTTGCTACTGCCAGTTATGACTTCGAAAATCCGATCAACTTAGCCGAAGACGAAGGTGAAGATGATTGCGAAGTGCCTGGTGAGCTTGCAAGAATGCTACTCCAGGAAGAGAGGGCCATTCAGCCACATGAAGAGCCAGTGGAAACGGTAAATCTAGGTACTGAGACAGACAGAAAGGAAGTCAAGATCGATGCCAATCTAGAGTTCAGTGTAAAACAACGGCTGATTCAGATGCTGCATGACTACATGGAAATCTTTGCTTGGTCTTACGAAGACATTCCTGGTTTGGATGCCGACATTGTGGTTCATCACCTGCCTACCAAGGAAGACTGCCCTCCGGTAAAACAAAAGGTCTGCCGTATGCGTCCAGAGATGTCCGAGAAAATCAAAGTTGAGGTTATGAAACAATTTGATGTCGGGTTTCTAGCAGTGACTTCTTACCCTCAGTGGGTTGCCAACGTGGTTCCAGTGCCGAAGAAAGATGGTAAGGTCCGAATGTGTGTTGATTACAGGGATTTGAACAGGGCCAGCCCCAAGGATGATTTCCCTCTGCCTCATATCGACGTTCTGGTTGATAATACTGCTCAGCATAAAGTATTCTCCTTCATGGATGGCTTCTCTGGTTATAATCAAATCAGGATGGCTCCTGAAGACATGGAGAAGACCACCTTTGTCACTCAGTGGGGCACCTTTTGCTACAAGGTCATGCCTTTTGGGTTGAAAAATGCTGGGGCAACTTACTAACGTGCCATGGTTGCTTTATTTCATGATATGATCCATCATGAGATAGAAGTATACGTCGACGATATGATTGCAAGGTCCCAAACTGAGGAGGAACACCTTGACCATCTGCGGAAGTTGTTTGACCGTCTGAAGTTGTATAAGCTAAGGTTGAACCCAAACAAATGCACCTTTGGGGTGAGATCTGGAAAATTGCTAGGCTTCATTGTGAGCGACAAAGGTATTCAAGTGGATCCTGCCAAGGTGAAAGCCATACAAGAGATGCCAGCTCCCAAGACAGAGAAAGAAGTCAGAGGCTTTTTAGGACGGTTGAACTACATTGCCCGATTCATCTCGCATCTAACTGCTACCTGTGAACCAATCTTCAAACTGCTGAAGAAAGATCAATTAGTACATTGGAATGATGAATGTCAGGCCGCTTTCGAAAAGATCAAAGAGTATCTCCAAGAACCACCCATTCTTATGCCGCCGGTTGAAGGGAGACCTCTAATACTATACTTGACAGTACTTGACAACTCAATAGGGTGTGTGCTGGGGAAGCATGACGAGTCTGGCCGAAAAGAGCACGTTATTTATTACCTGAGTAAAAAGTTTACCGACTGTGAGACTCGATACTCACTGCTCGAGAAAACTTGCTGCGCTCTGGTATGGGCTGCTCGCCGGCTGAGACAGTATATGTTGACTCACACTACTCTGTTGATTTCAAAAATGGATCCAATCAAGTACATATTCGAAAAGCCTGCTCTGTCCGGAAGAATAGCAAGATGGCAAATGATCTTGACGGAATATGACATCCAGTACACGACTCAAAAAGCAATCAAAGGAAGTGTATTGGCAGACCATTTGGCACACCAACCTGTGGACGATTACCAGTCATTGAACTTTGAATTTCTAGACGAGGATATCATGGTAGTGGCTGATTGTGAAGTACCTGGACCGGATGAAGGACCTGAGGAAGGATCCCGATGGTCTATGCACTTTGACGGAGCCTCAAACGCTTTGGGTAATGGTATTGGCGCTGTGATCATATCCCCTAAAGACACTCATACCCCGCTTACTGCCCGATTATGTTTCAACTGCACCAACAATATGGCGGAGTATGAGGCATGTATCATGGGTCTTCAGGCTGCAATTGACTTAAGGATCAAGTTTTTGAGTGTCTTCGGATATTCCGCTCTCGTGATCAATCAGGTCAAAGGCGAGTGGGATACGAAACACCCAAATCTTATTCCTTACAAGGAGTATGTGCTGACATTGCTTCCCCACTTCGAAGAGATAACTTTTGAACACTTCCCAAGAGAGGAGAATCAGTTGGCTGACGTGTTAGCTACGATGTCTTCAATGTTCAAAGTCAAATGGGATAACGAGGCGCCCCAGATCATCATTTGGAAGTTGGACGAGCCTGCATATTGCTGTGATCTTGAGGCTGAGGAGGTAATTGAAAAACCCTGGTATCATGAAGTGAAGAGGTACTTGGAAGCTCAAGAATACCCCGAGGGTGAATCCGTTAACGACAAGAAGTTTCTAAGAAGGTTCGTAGCAAAGTTTTTCCTCAGCAATGACATTCTCTACAAACGAAACCATGATTCAACCTTACTGCGTTGTGTGGATAAGACTGAAGCAGAAAAGATCATGGCAGAGCTACATGAAGGTACCTTCGGAACACATTCCAGTGGACACACCATGGTAAAGAAAATCCTTCAGGCAGGATATTTCTGGTCCACAATGGAAGCCGACTGTTATCAGCATTCTCGAACTTGTCATAAATGTCAGATCTATGTTGATAAGGTGCACATTCCTCCGGTTCCTCTGAACGTCTTGACAGCACCTTGGCCTTTTTCAATGTGGGGCATTGATATGATCGGTGAGATCCGACCGACGGCATCCAACGGACATCGCTTCATCCTGGTAGAAATTGATTACTTCACGAAGTGGGTTGAAGCAGCTTCCTACGCCACCGTAACCAAGAGCGTCGTGGCACGGTTCATTCGGCACAACCTGATCTGTCGATACGGTATACCTGAGAGGATCATTACGAATAATGGTACCAATCTTAACAACAAGATGATCACTGAGCTCTGCGAACAATTCAAGATACAGCACCACAACTCTTCACCTTACCGGCCGAAGATGAATGGGGCTGTAGAAGCAGCAAATAAGAATATCAAGAAGATTGTGCAGAAGATGACAGTGACCTACAAATATTGGCACGAAATGTTACCGTTTGCTCTTCATGGTTACCGCACCTCAGCACAGACGTCAACAGGGGCAACTCCCTTTTCCTTGGTCTATGGCATGGAAGCAGTCTTGCCTATTGAAGTCCAGATACCCTCTCTCCGAATAATGAAGGATGCAGACTTGAGCGAAGATGACTGGATCCAGACTCGGCTTGATCAATTAAACCTAATTGACGAAAAGAGACACACTGCAATTTGTCATGGTCAGACGTACCAAAAGCGGATGATCAGAGCATTTAACAAGAAGGTCAGACGACAAGAGTATCAAGTCGGAGACTTGGTAATCAAGCGCATCATTCTTACTCAAAGTGATCCCAGGGGAAAATGGACCCCTACGTACGAAGGGCCATTTGTGGTTAAACATATCTTCTCAAGAGGAGCCATGATTCTAACCACCATGGACGGTGACGACCTTCCTCACCCTGCCAATGCAGACATAGTAAAAAGATACTACGTGTTGTACCCCAAAATTTTCCCTCCCATATTCATCAAGAAATTGCCAAGTCAAGGTCACAAAAGTCCCCCAGGGTTGTGCAGCTCAACTGTCTCCTAGACAGTCAAAACTAGGGTTTGAGTTCTGGTCAAGCAAATGAACTTTTCAAAGGCCCAATCAAGTCTCATATGCCTACAAATGAGGTCAAGCATCCTCATGTCAAGTTTCAAGGTACTCAGCTCAAGATTGCACAGTCAAAACCCTAGATTGCACTACAGTCAACTGTAGGGGCAAAATGGTCATTTGACAGTCAAAAGTTCAAATTTTTGGTCAATATATCATTTTGAAGCCACAAACATCATTTGATCAATGCTTGATCATGATTCTCAAAATTTGGCTCAGAAATCATCAAAGATGCAAAAGTTGCTATATTTGGACAGCTGAAAAAGTCAACTGAAATTGACCAGGGCATAACTTTCACATGGATTATCAGAAAAATTCCATCCAAAGCTCATTTTGAAGAGAAAGACATTTCCTACAATTCATCTTCATGTTCCAAGTCCAAGAAATGCTCTCACAAAAAGTTATCAATTTCAACATTATAGGTCATTTTCAAAAGTCAACAAAAAGTGACTTTAAGTCAAAGGCCATAACTTGAGATTGGTAAATCAAAATGACATGGGACCAAAGGCATTGGTTAAAGGACTCAAAGACCTTTCCAAAATGTCCAAGAACATGTGAAAAGCTTAAAAATTGACCAAGTTATGCCTTGTGGAAGTTGGGAAATTTTTGGAAAATTTTGAAAGTCAACATTGATGCAAAAGGCCTAAAAATGCAAATGGGCCCAATTTTCCTCCAAATTTCTTCATGCCAAGCCTATGCACGACCACTAGGCCCAAAGGGAAGTATTCTCATATTTTTTAATTATTTATTTGAATTAATATTAATTTACATTCATTTAAATGATTTTAATATATGAAAAATATCAAACTTAACCTAAAAAAATCTTTTCATGCATGTTTATTCATAATATTTCGTGCATATCCCAATGAGGAAAATTTGGATGAGATTGGATCATGATTGAACAAAAATAACATGAAAAAGATATGGAAAAAGATTTGCCAAAATCAAATATTGAAATCCATGAATGCTTGAGATTTTGTGCAAAGTTTTTGACCTAAATCATTCCTTACATATACTAGAACATAACCCTAATCATCCAAGACTGGAAGCTGCGCCCAAGAACCCTATTGCATATTGAAAATTTCTCATGAAAACTGAAATCTGAAAACTAGCTTAGAGGGAGATTCAAGCTTCAACTTCCATTCCAATAGCTTCCTTGGGTGATTCTGAACACGTACCACTCATTAGCATCAATTCAAACACGAAGAATCGGTACATTGAGTGTGAACTGCATCCATAAAATTCCTAATCGTATTTTGGTTTTTTAAGCATGATCATGGCATTTTAATTATATATTCGTGTTCCTGATGAAGTTTGTGGACTAACCATCGTATTTGATTGAATTTTCATGCCATCCACGCGATTTCGCCATTAACAAGCTTTAGGGTTTCAGGAACTCAAAAAGGGGGTTTTCAAATATAGCAAAATTGGACATTATCAATACCATGGATGTGCTCAGAGCGTAGAGACGAAGAGATTTCTACCCTCGCGCTCAATTTATGAGCGTCGAGGGTCTATTCGCTATTTCTTGGTATACGGCCTTAGGCCACGCTTACTAAACCGTTGCCTTATGTTTTTCAGTTTCAGGCATATGGAGGAGACGAATACGTGTTAGAACGTGATACGTTAATTCAAATTCTCGCGCGCTAATCCACTCACGCTTTGTTTTTATATTATATTATTTATTTGTATATTATATATCAAAGTAACTAAACAGCTCAGCTGGCAAGCTATCCACACGTTAACCTTCATGACCTGGGTTCAAGTCCCAGGTCTGAACATTTTCTCTTATATTTTTCAAACGCAGGTTCTTATGCTTTGCTAATGTCCCAGTGCACCGTGTTTCCTCATCATCCAACGGCCACGTGTCCCATGAGATCAGGCCAAGGGCAAAGATTCTGAAGAACACATATACCCAAGTCAATGCACTAGCACCCAATCCAAAAAGTCAACGAACTTCCATGCTTATTGGGCTTAATCTTTGGACCAACACCTCCATAATGGGGCAACACCCCACCCTGGTTTGATTATTTATTTATTATTTTAATTATTGTATTATTTATTTTTATTGCTTTAATTAATTAATTTTCTTTTTTTTACAAAATATAAAAACATTATAAAAATCAGAAAATACAAAAAATATAATATTTATTTTATAATAATTATTTTCATAAATAAATTAAAATGTAGATTATTTAGTGTAATTAGGTTTTCAACTTTAAATCCTTTTTAATAAAAATCCAAAAAATGTAGAATTAGGTTAATTGCTATTTTTTATTCCTTTTAATATTTTCCCCCTTTTTTTTAACAACAATAATTATTATTTATTTATTTATTTTCCTATTAAAAATTGTACAAATTAATTTGGAGTTTAATTTAGGTTATAATTTAATTCTTTCACAATAAATAAAAAAATATTAGAATTAGGGTTTGCTTCTTAATTTAATTTTAATTAACTTTTTTTTTTCCTCATTAAATCTAAAAAACACAAAAACATCATTCTCATTTAATTTTAATTTTTAAATCCTTATTAATTCTAATTATTTGCAAAAAGGGTCCAACGCCCTAGTTTCGTTTTAATTATGTAATTTGCGCATTTATCTTATGCCGTGTAATTATAATTATGTAATTGTCCCTAAGCCATGTAATTTACTTTTCGCACTTTATTTCTTCGCACTATTTATTTTTTTCGCTAAATCGGGTCCAATTTAATTTTGGCGATGTGGACCCGCGCCATTTGTAATAGTCGTAGATTTATCTTTTCCGCACTCCTAACTGTTAATCGAGCATGAAAGAATGAATGTCTAATTAAAATCAAGCGTAGAACACGACAAACATGACAAGACAAATAACTGAAACATGACACACAATTCGCACACACCACCCCTAGGGTACGCCTCACTGTTGCCTTGCCTCGAAAGGTGATCGTCGAGTAGAGGATGTCTTAGTAAGTCCTCATGATCCGGGAACCTGGCATGAGGGTAGCTTCTAAGGTGTCTTCCCATTGCTCTGGTGATCACCATGTCCCTACAAACTCGAATTGACCCGAATACCTCCAACGGTGGTGCTACCTACCTCTCAATGGTGGGATGGCACTACTTTAAAGGACATTTACACAGACGAATTCCTTAGGGTAGGTAGGTTCTCAAGGATACTTGCTCTAATTTCAAAACAAACTCAAAAGACTTTTCACACTGACACATTTTCAAAAGCTTTCAAAACAAACTTTTCAAACACTCTGACGTACGAGTCGATCTGAAATTTTTCAAAAGAAACTTTTAAACCCACATTGAAAAGCAAGCAAACAATTTTGAAAACATAATGAGCAAGTATCTAAGAGCCCATGGATAACCATGGATAGAAAGGGTGCTAACACCTTCCCTTTCTATAACCTACCTCCCGAACCGAGAGCAATCTCTTTAAAGGAATTTTTCTGTGCTTTTGTCCTTTCCATTTGGAGAAAATAAAAGACGGTGGCGACTCTTGCTTCCGCGACATTTCGCGAACCAGCGTTAAACAGTCAGTTCCAGATCCACCGATCACAGAACTGGCGACTCTGCTGGGGACAAACTTAAAGTGGGGTGTACCTTAGGGCTAGCTCATAACTATGTTTTCAATTGTCTTCTTTGCTTGCTTTACTATTGTGGGTTGCTTGGGAGTTCTATAGATCCTAACCCGGATCTGGGGATACCTTCTTAGAAAGTAGCAACAAGGCTGTGAGGGAACTGTGCGGGGTATACCGACATGGTTGAAACAGTCTGCTACGTTGATGTGGCACTTTGGTGTGTACCGGTAACCCTTGAGTTCAGTCAAGGAGAGTACGGGGCCTCCGCGTGGTGTCGTGAAGCATCAACAGACCTTAGGAACCTTAATTGAACTATCTTGGCCTCTTTAGGGTAGTGAGATAACTGACTTTGGTGCAGTCCGAGGTTGGTTGATACTCGATACTACACTCAATTGAGGGTTGCTTTCCTGGAATATTTCGGTCGCTAGTTCAGTGGCTAAATCGAAACGATGAACAATGAAAGCAATCCAGTGATATTGGGACCCTTAGAACCCGGTTACTTCTAATAGGACAGGTTGAGCCCACCAACTTCAAGAGGGTACTACCCAGACCCCATGCTGGCCTAAACTCTAAGGGCTCTTTTATGTGACTTGTGTGCCTTCATACTTGCCTATTTGCATGCTTGTTAAACTGACACATGAACTACTTGCAGGTTTGGTCCATAAGTCCTTAATTAGGACTCATGACAGGGTTTACCAAATTACTTGCAGGTCTTGTTTATAGTCCTTAACTAGGACTCATGACAGGGTTTACCAAATTACTTGCAGGTCTTGTTTATAGTCCTTAACCAGGACTCATGACAGGGTTTACCAAATTTCTTGCAGGTGTTGTTTATAGTCCTCAACTGGGACTCATAACAAAGTATACTGAATTTCTTGCAGGGTTTGTTTATAGTCCTTAATTGGGACTCATAGCAGGGTTACCCCCATTACCCCATGCATAGCATAACATCATACCATTGCATACATCCTAATCCATTTCAAGGATCTCAAGGGCTTGTGATGCAGGTCATGATGAATCAAACATCTAGCAAGGGGCAAAGAGGATTTATTTTCCTCCAGCCAAAGTTGTCAGAGGCTATGACCCACTTGATATGGTGAGCTTTGACACTTGAAGAAGGTTCCCCTAGCCAAGGTTGTCAGGGGCTATGACCCACTGGATATTGTGAGCCTTTGACCTTGAAGAAAGACTCTCAACAACATGCAGTTCCTTCAATCAAGCTACCGGATCCAAATGCTGACAAACTTTCTTGTTTACCCCGCGAGGTCCTTGAAAACATTGCATGCATATCATACACATCATTGCATTACAGGTATCCCTTCTGCAGGTCACTCACCCTTCTCGCTGTTTATTTCAGCAATGGCTTGCCCACAAGACAACCAGGACTTTCTTGCTCAAGAGACTCGGTTCGGGGAAATCCTCCTGAATCTATCCAAGGGGGAGGAGGAGCTAAGGATACTTCTCACAGAGCCCTCCGCCAGGGGCAATGCTGAGGATGGAAAGTTGGAACACCTACAAGCTGAGATGGATGCTATGAAAGCCCAGATGCTGGGACAGAGGAATATCATTCACTGCCTAGTTCAAAGACAAGAGGAACTCTGGTTTCTCTTCAACCAACTGCTTCAGGGTAACCTACTGGGGCAAACATCTGAGGGTAAAAAGCCATTCATCATCCAATCATCCTCGAGACAAGAGGATAAGGGGAAAGCTCCTCAAATGACTCCAGTGCCACAAATTCAACACCAACCTCGCCGAGTTCAGCCAGACAAGCCCAGGAGGCAATTCACCCAGCTCAACATGTCGCTGTTTCAAGCTTTGCAACGCCTATTGAGGTTGAATCTGATCACATTAAAGGCTCATCCCCGGAACCCCAACACAGCATCTCCTGCCTATGACCCCAATAAGAGGTGTGCCTACCACTCTGCTAGCCCAGGACATGACACCAATGAATGTTGGGAGCTGAGGAACAAAATCCAGAACCTGATCGATGAAGGGACAGTGGAGTTCACACAAGATGGACAGGTTGAATTTTTCTACCATTCCTCCAAGGCTCATCAGTTGAAGTGACAAACTCCGAGACTAGGAAACTTTTTGTTCATTCGAATGTTCAAGCTGTGTTTCTTTCTTTTGACCGTTTAAACACTTATTCATGTTAAAACATTGTTATTCCAGTAATGCATCGCTTATGTCTATTTCTGAATCAATATATTCGTATTCACTATACGCAAATTATTTTCATATTTTTTCTGATGTCAACTCTCAATTAATAATTCTAAGCCTCTTGAGGGAGGATGACGAAAACGATACCACGATCGTTACAGTATGCTTTTGAACGGACCCCGCTTATGAGGTACAGGCATTGTTTCAATCCCTAAACACTGGAGTAATAAGGAAGATAATCCCTCGTTAACCCCTCTGAGCCAAAGAAGTAGGAGTTTTTATTTTCGAAAATTAAAACCCTTAATCATAACCTGGGGCAGGGTAGTCTCTCAGTGGATCCAAGTGCATAATGAATGGCATCAAAGAGATCTTTACGAAATGAACAAAGGCAGTGATGGTTCAGAACAATCAAAAAGACAGGCAGTCATCATCAAAGATCATAAATGAAAAGCCCAAAAAGTCAAAACCAATAAAGAAGACTTACCAAACTGGGGCATCCCGCTGACTGTAATTCCAAAAAGGACACAGTTCAGGCAAAAAAAGAAAGGGATAACAAAAATCAAGAAAGAGGTCTTACAAACCCTCAACAAAAACAAAAATGACTGCCTATTCAAATAAACGTTCAACATCTGAACCATCATTGGAACATCAAAGCAAAAACTCAAGCGAGGTCTAACGTATGATCAACTGAGTTTAGGTTTGAAGAACATCACGAAGAGCGGGTGGGTACAAATAAAATTTGAGCCTTTATCCTTTGTTTCTTAAACCGTGAACCAAGCCACGTTATAACCCTAAAAAGTCCTAGCTGAAGCATGGGTTAGTTCGAAAGCATACTGTCACGAAAGGTATCCTGACTCCTGAAGGCCTGCGGTAAATACGGAGTTGACATCACGTTTTACAAACATTCACTTGTTTTATGAAAAGATGCATTTTTAAAATCTTCGAGACAGACATAAGCGTTGTATTTTTGACATAACTTTGTTTGCATATGACTTTTTGTTTGAACAGCAGGGAAATTCGCACGAGAAATACCTAGTGAACAAAAGCACTTCCAATCAAGGGGCATGATATGGGCATTGTCCATCATCTGGGGCAGTCCAATCAAGATTCGGAGAATCTCTCAAAAGGCCAACCAAGCCTGGGGCAAATCTCCACCTGAGTCACTTGGGGCACTCCAGCAACGAATCTTGCACGATCAGACATCTTCTGGTAATATGGCAACACAAGCAGCCAGGGGCACCTCCCTGCATTCTAAGAGCGTGGACATAGTCGAAAAAATACTACGCATAATCAAAGACCCGCTAGGTTGACATACCTAAGCAAAAATAAGGGCTTCCCGACGAACCAAAAGGGTTCGGGCAAAAATAAGGGATGAAAATGAAAAATCTGTACACCCGGCAAGTCGAAAACCTGAAAAGGCGGCTTGGGCAAAAATGGGTATCCCGGTGGACTGAAAACCCGAAAGGGCGGTCCAGGCAAAAGTTAGGGATCAAAGCGTACGACTATGTCCTGTCATCTTGTCACCTGCCTACCAGAAGAAGGTTGGTCCATCAACAACTATCAGCGCCTCGCAGGTCTTCCTCTCCCACCTCAGAAACAGGGGCAATAAAGAGTTGTCTGAGCAGTCTAATTGTTCTACCCTCCAAAGTACCAAGGTAGGTTTAGCTAACAAACACGGCCAAGTGTATCTTAATTCCCCAGAGAGTGGTTCAACAAGTAAATACACTCTTCTCCAAGCAAAATCATCAAATATCAAGGAAATTGAGTGTCCTCCCGTAGATCTCAATACTTCCCCAGCAGCAATACACATATTCCTAACAAGCATCCCCGGCAGTCTTGATCTAAAGATTGTTCCCCGGCGGTATCTCAATATTCAAAGGAATCACTTCCCCAGCATATCAAACTCCCCATGAGAGTCCAATCCAGTTTCCCCAGGAAAGTCGGAATTCATATCTCCCCAAGCAGCAAGCTTATCCCCAGTAGATTCTGGAAGCTTGTCCTCAGAGCACGAACGCGTCGTCCTGGCTTGATTTAAAGAGTTATTTCCGTAACAGGATATAACTGGGTTATCCTCAGCCAAAAGCCACGGAAAAAGTGTCCTCGGCAAAGTATCTTCCTACCCCCAGCGAAGTCTATCAACACTTCCGACAACAAGGATATCCCCAGCGGAGTTATCTTCATCAACTCAGCAAAGCATCGCTATCCCCACAGAGTAGCACTCCCCAGCATGATCGCTAGAGTATCTTTTCTCCCGCAGAATTATTTCGTTTGCCAAGTTTATTCCTTAACGGAGTTATCTTCTCCTACCGGTATTCTTGCAACAATCATCCACAGCGGAAGCAAAATCTCTTCCTCAACATCAGCCCAGGATACGACTTCCTGGCGCCTGTCAAGGATTTACTTCCCTAGACAAAAACATACATAAAACATTCACATACATCATCATAGCATGCATAACGCACTGCATCATACAAATCTCCTTTATGTTGAGAACATCATTGCTTGATCCATATCATGCATTGCATATGACTGACCTTTACCTTTCAGGAAAGATGCAGTTCAAATTCTCAATGATATTTCAAGACCTAGACCGGTTCAGTTAAGTCGTCCCCAAGACCTCCCTGATTCTTATCCCAGTAGAAGACACCAAGACTTTTCTCAACGAGCGTTGGTGAAGATAAAGTCACCCAAGATTTCCTCAACGAGCGTTGTTGAGGTCACCAAGATTTTTCCTCAACGAGCGTTGTTGAAGTTAAAGTTTCTTATGGTCCCCTCTCCGACGGTGAGCGTGAGGTGGTAATTCCTTTTTCAAGATGTTTTCCTCTCCGACGGTGAGCGTGAGGTGGTAATTCCTTTTTCAAGATGTTTTCCTCTCCGACGATGAGCGTGAGGTGATAGTCTTTTGTGGTCCCCTCTCCGACGGTGAGCGTGAGGTGGTAATTCCTTTTTCAAGATGTTTTCCTCTCCGACGATGAGCGTGAGGTGATAGTCTTTTGTGGTCCCCTCTCCGACGGTGAGCGTGAGGTGGTAATTCCTTTTTCAAGATGTTTTCCTCTCCGACGATGAGCGTGAGGTGATAGTCTTTTATGGTCCCCTCTCCGACGGTGAGCGTGAGGTGGTAATTCCTTTTTCAAGATGTTTTCCTCTCCGACGATGAGCGTGAGGTGATAGTCTTTTATGGTCCCCTCTCCGACGGTGAGCGTGAGGTGGTAATTCCTTTTTCAAGATGTTTTCCTCTCCGACGATGAGCGTGAGGTGATAGTCTTTTGTGGTCCCCTCTCCGACGGTGAGCGTGAGGTGGTAATTCCTTTTTCAAGATGTTTTCCTCTCCGACGATGAGCGTGAGGTGGTAATTCCTTTTTCAAGATGTTTTCCTCTCCGACGATGAGCGTGAGGTGATAGTCTTTTGTGGTCCCCTCTCCAACGGCGTGTGAGGTGGTAATTTCTTCTTCAGATGTTTCCCTCTCCGGCATGAGCGTGAGGTGATATTTCCTTCCAGATTATAATTTCCTATAGTTCCTTCTCCAACGGCGAGTGAGGTGACTCCCTCTGAGATTATATTGTCCTTTGGTTCTCTTCCTGACACTACGAAGATGGTAATTCTCACCAAGATTCTCTCGACGAGCGTTGTTGAGGTTGAAATCATTCAGGATTCTCTTACCATCCACGCTAAGGCAGTAACCATCCCTGGTTCATTCATCAACGTTTGAAGCTCCAGACCTCAGTTCCTGTAACCAGTCAGGACATATCTATATCAAGCACCTAAAATCAGCTCCTGCGACGTGTCAGGTACTCATTTTTCTGTTTTGCAGGTATGCAGGTTCTCGCTAAGGAATCTCTTACGCGATCAACATCCAGATGGCATCTATAAGCCCATCATCCTATCCAGCAACCTCTAAAATGGCATCTATAAGCCCATTCCCTCATCATCATTGCTACTATGTGAGCGCAAATTTCTGGGCACTCTAGTGTCCAATCATCTTCTACCCACGGATTACGAAAGGCACGTCAGCCAATCTGCATCCTCAGGTCTAAGAAGATTGAACAGGGGCAACTGTTGTACCCCAAAATTTGCCCTCCCATATTCATCAAGAAATTGCCAAGTCAAGGTCACAAAAGTCCCCCAGGGTTGTGCAGCTCAACTGTCTCCTAGACAGTCAAAACTAGGGTTTGAGTTCTGGTCAAGCAAATGAACTTTTCAAAGGCCCAATCAAGTCTCATATGCCTACAAATGAGGTCAAGCATCCTCATGTCAAGTTTCAAGGTACTCAGCTCAAGATTGCACAGTCAAAACCCTAGATTGCACTACAGTCAACTGTAGGGGCAAAATGGTCATTTGACAGTCAAAAGTTCAAATTTTTGGTCAATATATCATTTTGAAGCCACAAACATCATTTGATCAATGCTTGATCATGATTCTCAAAATTTGGCTCAGAAATCATCAAAGATGCAAAAGTTGCTATATTTGGACAGCTGAAAAAGTCAACTGAAATTGACCAGGGCATAACTTTCACATGGATTATCAGAAAAATTCCATCCAAAGCTCATTTTGAAGAGAAAGACATTTCCTACAATTCATCTTCATGTTCCAAGTCCAAGAAATGCTCTCACAAAAAGTTATCAATTTCAACATTATAGGTCATTTTCAAAAGTCAACAAAAAGTGACTTTAAGTCAAAGGCCATAACTTGAGATTGGTAAATCAAAATGACATGGGACCAAAGGCATTGGTTAAAGGACTCAAAGACCTTTCCAAAATGTCCAAGAACATGTGAAAAGCTTAAAACTTGACCAAGTTATGCCTTGTGGAAGTTGGGAAATTTTTGGAAAATTTTGAAAGTCAACATTGATGCAAAAGGCCTAAAAATGCAAATGGGCCCAATTTTCCTCCAAATTTCTTCATGCCAAGCCTATGCACGACCACTAGGCCCAAAGGGAAGTATTCTCATATTTTTTAATTATTTATTTGAATTAATATTAATTTACATTCATTTAAATGATTTTAATATATGAAAAATATCAAACTTAACCTAAAAAAATCTTTTCATGCATGTTTATTCATAATATTTCGTGCATATCCCAATGAGGCAAATTTGGATGAGATTGGATCATGATTGAACAAAAATAACATGAAAAAGATATGGAAAAAGATTTGCCAAAATCAAATATTGAAATCCATGAATGCTTGAGATTTTGTGCAAAGTTTTTGACCTAAATCATTCCTTACATATACTAGAACATAACCCTAATCATCCAAGACTGGAAGCTGCGCCCAAGAACCCTATTGCATATTGAAAATTTCTCATGAAAACTGAAATCTGAAAACTAGCTTAGAGGGAGATTCAAGCTTCAACTTCCATTCCAATAGCTTCCTTGGGTGATTCTGAACACGTACCACTCATTAGCATCAATTCAAACACGAAGAATCGGTACATTGAGTGTGAACTGCATCCATAAAATTCCTAATCGTATTTTGGTTTTTTAAGCATGATCATGGCATTTTAATTATATATTCGTGTTCCTGATGAAGTTTGTGGACTAACCATCGTATTTGATTGAATTTTCATGCCATCCACGCGATTTCGCCATTAACAAGCTTTAGGGTTTCAGGAACTCAAAAAGGGGGTTTTCAAATATAGCAAAATTGGACATTATCAATACCATGGTTGTGCTCAGAGCGTAGAGACGAAGAGATTTCTACCCTCGCGCTCAATTTATGAGCGTCGAGGGTCTATTCGCTATTTCTTGGTATACGGCCTTAGGCCACGCTTACTAAACCGTTGCCTTATGTTTTTCAGTTTCAGGCATATGGAGGAGACGAATACGTGTTAGAACGTGATACGTTAATTCAAATTCTCGCGCGCTAATCCACTCACGCTTTGTTTTTATATTATATTATTTATTTGTATATTATATATCAAAGTAACTAAACAGCTCAGCTGGCAAGCTATCCACACGTTAACCTTCATGACCTGGGTTCAAGTCCCAGGTCTGAACATTTTCTCTTATATTTTTCAAACGCAGGTTCTTATGCTTTGCTAATGTCCCAGTGCACCGTGTTTCCTCATCATCCAACGGCCACGTGTCCCATGAGATCAGGCCAAGGGCAAAGATTCTGAAGAACACATATACCCAAGTCAATGCACTAGCACCCAATCCAAAAAGTCAACGAACTTCCATGCTTATTGGGCTTAATCTTTGGACCAACACCTCCATAATGGGGCAACACCCCACCCTGGTTTGATTATTTATTTATTATTTTAATTATTGTATTATTTATTTTTATTGCTTTAATTAATTAATTTTCTTTTTTTTACAAAATATAAAAACATTATAAAAATCAGAAAATACAAAAAATATAATATTTATTTTATAATAATTATTTTCATAAATAAATTAAAATGTAGATTATTTAGTGTAATTAGGTTTTCAACTTTAAATCCTTTTTAATAAAAATCCAAAAAATGTAGAATTAGGTTAATTGCTATTTTTTATTCCTTTTAATATTTTCCCCCTTTTTTTTAACAACAATAATTATTATTTATTTATTTATTTTCCTATTAAAAATTGTACAAATTAATTTGGAGTTTAATTTAGGTTATAATTTAATTCTTTCACAATAAATAAAAAAATATTAGAATTAGGGTTTGCTTCTTAATTTAATTTTAATTAACTTTTTTTTTCCTCATTAAATCTAAAAAACACAAAAACATCATTCTCATTTAATTTTAATTTTTAAATCCTTATTAATTCTAATTATTTGCAAAAAGGGTCCAACGCCCTAGTTTCGTTTTAATTATGTAATTTGCGCATTTATCTTATGCCGTGTAATTATAATTATGTAATTGTCCCTAAGCCATGTAATTTACTTTTCGCACTTTATTTCTTCGCACTATTTATTTTTTTCGCTAAATCGGGTCCAATTTAATTTTGGCGATGTGGACCCGCGCCATTTGTAATAGTCGTAGATTTATCTTTTCCGCACTCCTAACTGTTAATCGAGCATGAAAGAATGAATGTCTAATTAAAATCAAGCGTAGAACACGACAAACATGACAAGACAAATAACTGAAACATGACACACAATTCGCACACACCACCCCTAGGGTACGCCTCACTGTTGCCTTGCCTCGAAAGGTGATCGTCGAGTAGAGGATGTCTTAGTAAGTCCTCATGATCCGGGAACCTGGCATGAGGGTAGCTTCTAAGGTGTCTTCCCATTGCTCTGGTGATCACCATGTCCCTACAAACTCGAATTGACCCGAATACCTCCAACGGTGGTGCTACCTACCTCTCAATGGTGGGATGGCACTACTTTAAAGGACATTTACACAGACGAATTCCTTAGGGTAGGTAGGTTCTCAAGGATACTTGCTCTAATTTCAAAACAAACTCAAAAGACTTTTCACACTGACACATTTTCAAAAGCTTTCAAAACAAACTTTTCAAACACTCTGACGTACGAGTCGATCTGAAATTTTTCAAAAGAAACTTTTAAACCCACATTGAAAAGCAAGCAAACAATTTTGAAAACACAATGAGCAAGTATCTAAGAGCCCATGGATAACCATGGATAGAAAGGGTGCTAACACCTTCCCTTTCTATAACCTACCTCCCGAACCGAGAGCAATCTCTTTAAAGGAATTTTTCTGTGCTTTTGTCCTTTCCATTTGGAGAAAATAAAAGACGGTGGCGACTCTTGCTTCCGCGACATTTCGCGAACCAGCGTTAAACAGTCAGTTCCAGATCCACCGATCACACTACGCATGAACTAAAGACCCGCTAGGTTGACACACCTAGGCAAAAATAAGGGCTTCCCGGCGAACCAAAAGGGTTCGGGCAAAAATAAGGGATGAAAATGAAAAGAACCTGTACATCCGGCAAGTCGAAAACCTGAAAAGGTGGCTTGGGCAAAAATGGGTATCCCGGTGGACTGAAAACCCGAAAGGGCGGTCCAGGCAAAAGTTAGGGATAAAGCGCAATACTATGTCTCATTGGATCACCTGGCATCCAGAATTCGGTATCAACTATCAGGGTCAGACGGCATCGATCAATCAGCTTCATCTTCAACTAAGCAGCAAATTGATGAGACGCTTGAAGACATAAAAGCAATAGCAGAGTTGGAACCCAGTGGATTTTTTTTCACATGGCTGTCTTGTTTTCCTTTTTCAAAATTGTATAAACTCAATGTTGTTCAGCGGCGTTCTCTTACTAGGACGTCAGCCTCTTGTACAAAAACGCCTATTTTCAGGCAAATTTCAAAATCAATACAAGTTCAATTTTTCAGACAAGTTATCCATTGTTTTTCTTTTTTCTGTTTTGTTTTACGAAGAACGCCCAATGTTCATTTTTGATATATGCATTTGACATTAATTGCTAATCATAAATACTTGCATACGAAACAAAAGACTAATTACAGATGACTTCAGAAGCAGGGGCAATTTAGAAATGTCTAGGCGATCTAGTTGCTCTGTCCACCAAGGTACCAAGGTAAGTTCGGCGGAAGAACGTAACCAAGTCACCTCAACTCCCCACAAAGTAAGACGAGATTCAGCAATGCTTTCCCCAAGCAGAGTTGGTTTCCTATCAGCTCTGGAAAGGCATAATATTCCCCTAGCAAGTCAGCAATATTCTCCTCAAGCAGAGTTAGTCTACGACCAGCCTAAAGGAAGTTGGGTATCCCAGAAGATCTCGACAGTCCCCAGCGGAGTATAGATATTCCTCAGAAAGCATCCCCGGCAGTCTTAATATGAGATTGTTCCCCGACGGAATACCAACACCCCAGTACAGTCTGAAAGGTTTCCCCAGGAGAGTGGAATCCATATCCCCAGTAGGTCTTGGAGCTTATCCCCAGTAGATTCTGGAAGCTTATTCCCTGCAGAGTACGGACGTCCCTCCCAGACTTTATTCAAAGTTATTCCTCACAAGAGCTTATAACTGGGTTATCCTCAGCTAATAACCATGGAAAGATCGTCCTCAGCGAAGTTCTTCCTATCCCCAGTGGAGTTTATCATTGAAATCCCCGGTGGAGTCTATCGTTGAAATCCCCAGCGGAGCTCTCATCAAAACCTCAGCAAGGAATCTCTTCCCACAGAGTAATTCCCCTCAGAGTAATCTCTCCAACAAAGTTTATTCCCCAACAGAGTCATCTTCTCCTACCGGTTTATTCTTGCAACCATTATCCCCAGCGGAAACGAAGAACTCTACTCTTCAACATCAGCCCAGGATTTGATTCCCCGGCCATTCGTCAAGGATTTATTTTCCTAGACGAAAATACATTCATAGACATTTCATATTTCATACATCCTGCTTACATACAGGATAAAGTGCATACAACACTATCTCATTTTGAGCATCATGCACATCATGACATTGCATACAACTAATGTTTTGCTTTTTCAGGAAAAGTCAATCCAAAGATGATTACCATCAACTATCGCAATTCCAGATTCGATTCTTGTATCTAGCCAGGGCACATCTGTGAGTGATTGATTGTAGATTCGATACCTGTATCTAGCCAGGGCATATCTGCATGAAGAGTTTGGAGATCAACCCCTGTAACAGGCCAGGAAATTATCTTTCATTCTCAGGTCAGAGGTCTACACCTGTATCTAGCCAGGAAAGCTATCTCTAGCAACCTTTTTCAATTCCAGATTCGATACCTGTATCCATCTAGGGCATATCTGTAGACAACCAATTCCAGATTCGATACCTGAACAGTTCCAGATTCGATTCCTGTATCTAGCCAGGGCACATCTGTGAGCAACCAATTGTAGATTCGATACCTGTATCTAGCCAGGGCATATCTGCATGAAGAGACTGAAGATCAACACCTGTAACAAGCCAGGAAACATCTTCCTTTCTCAAAGTACACAAGTTCTCGCTAAGGAATCTCTTACGCGATCAGCACTTCCAAATGGCATCTATAAGCCCATTCCCGACAAGGTTCTGTCACGTCTCCAGATGGCATCTATAAGCCCATCCCCCTATCCACCATCTCTCCAAATGGCATCTATAAGCCCATTCCCGCCATCACATTGCTGATACTCCAGCATGCGAGTGCAAATTTCCGGGCACTCTAGTGTCCAATCTCCTTTTACCTTCGAGCCGCGAAAGGCAAACTGGCCAATCTAACTCTTCAGGTCTAAGAAGATTGAACAGGGGCAACTGTTATACCCCAAAATTTGCCCTCCCGTTTCCTCAACATTTTCTCATCACAAGACCCTTAGAGCTCAAGATCCAGTTAGGGTTTCCTCTGCTCAAGACTCCTCCTTGCACTGTTGACCCAAATTAGGGTTTGTGTTTGCACAAGGATGTTTTGACCTAAAATGCCTAAGATGACTTTCATGCTTCACATTGGACTCCCAAGTTTATCCATACCAAGTTTCAAGCCTTGATTCCAATCCTTGCCCAGTCAATTGGACAGTTGACCTAGAAATCAACTGTATTGGGGAAAAAGTCAACTGTGGTCAATTGACAGTCAAATCTCATGATTTTTGGCCCACATCAACATTATGAACTCATATAAACCATTTGGTCAAGTTCGGATCACAATTCCACAAGAAATTTGATCAGATCACCAAAAGGGCAAAATGGTCATTTTTAGGGTTTTGACTGCACAAAGGCAATTTTTGACTGTTTGACCTAGCCAATAGCAAACCAAGCTCACATATGGACTCAAGGACCCAATGAAATTGTCTTGACATGTTCAAAAAGTTCAAAAGATCCCAAATGCACAAGATTGACAGATGAATTTTCCAGTCAATTGATAAATTTTTGACTATATACTGAAAAGTCAAACTTTGACTTTTTGGTCAAAATCAAGTGTCAAGATTCATTTTTCATCAAAACATGTCAAATTATGAAACTTGTTCACCAAGAAATCAAAAATCACAAATTAGGGTTTGAAATGAAGAATTTTCATAACTTAGAATTTTTCTAAGTTATGAAAATCCCTAATTTTTTCCTAAATTTGTCCCACTTTTTCATCAAGATACATTTGGATTCAAGGAAAAGTCAAAACATGAAAGTTGTAGTCTATTTCAAAATCTACAACTTTGATTCACAAAGTTTCCTCAAAAGAAGCTTGTATCTCAAGATATGATTTTTGGAACAAGGGTGCAAAACATTCTTAACTTAGAAAATTTTTGACCTATTTTAGGCAGGATTTTTGCCTAACTTCATGACCACTTTTCACATGCTTCCACTTGGAATTTCAAATTTCATTACAAAGATGGATTTTAGTACACATTCCAAGCTTTCCAAAATGTCCAAGAACTCATCAAACAACCTTGTGGTTAGGGAGAATGGAATTTGACAATATGGGTAAAACTCACTTTGTTCATGGCCAGTTTACATGTCCATAACTTTGGATTTTTGAACTCAGCATGCTCTAAGCTAGATTACATGCCTTTTATCTCATCCACACTCAATAATTTAATGAAAACCCCCTGTGTTCAAGCCTTATCTTATGTGTTCAAACATTGCATACAAGATTGAGCCATAATTAGAAAAAGCAATATATCCATTTTTGAAAAGTTGAACTTTATGTCAAATTTGCAAATCAATAAGTACAACGAAAATCTCTTTGGCACAAGTTCAGAAGCATATCACACTGATCAAGAGGGATGGTTGCAGAACATTTGAGGGGCCTGCACAAGTCTAGAAACCAAGTTGACATTTTTTGCTTAAGTGTGAAGAAACTGGGCATAACACACAACATCTCACATTTCTGCCAAGGGAAGCTAAGACAAACTTGTTGTACACCTTCCAAACATCAAACCTAAGCTAAGGCACGAGAAAAATACCTTCCAAACCTCATCAAACCTCAAAACACCATCCTACTGCAGAAAACAGAGTCACCTCTGCAGTTGGACTTCCACAACTCAATCCACTCGTGCATTCTTGCTAAAACCAGTTCATACACACTCCATACCACATATACAAGCTATCCCAAGCATTGGACACGACCTGTAACACCTCTAACCAGCTTCACCATTTTTGCTTTTTCTATTTTGCAGGTTGATTGCCATAGCTTGATTCACTTGGTTTCAAAGCAAGCTAAAGGTTGGAATAACATCCCTGGACTTCAAGCAAGCTGTACCAATCCTCACCTTACCTTGAAAGTGCCTCCATTGCCAGACACGATCCAAGCTGAACAGGTAAGTTCATGGACTTCTATCTCTCAATATAGGAAGAGTTAGCTTTAAGTTTATGAATGAAAAATGTTCTACTCATGCCCCTGAAGCTATACATATCTTCACTTTCCATTTATATTGCATGTGCTGAGAGAATTTAAGACCTGAACATTGACAAAAATTTAGGTTAAGAATTAGGGATGGAGAAATTCTCTCTCATTTCTGAGAGTTAAGTTAAGTTTTTTATATGTATGGAATCGTGGCTTGATGCTTGACATTTTTCATGTTGTGAGTTTGTGCTAAAAGTCCAAGAATCATGAGATAGCAGAAACGTGTGTTTTGTTGTTCAAGGATGCTGGAGGTTGAAGAAGACAGAGTCTTTGGGCTGGGCCTGCGATGTTTTTCTTTTCACACCACTGCATTTCACATGCACCCCCTGGCCCATTTTGAGTTTTATTTATCATTTTTAATTTTTTCCTTTTGATTTTGTTTCTATATTTTTATTTAAGCATGAAAAAATATTAAAATTATTTTTCCCATATTTTTTGCATTTTTTTTATATTTATTTGGCTTTATTTAGTCTTGTACATAAATAAACATTTATATACTTTTATTTAAAATAACCAAAAAAATAATATAAACACTTTTTATTTTCTGATTTTTATTTTATTTTACCTTTGAAAACATTTTACATAAAATATACTTTTTTTTGTAAATATTAAATATTTTATTTTTGTACATATAATATATATTTAATAAATAATGTAAATACTTATATATTTATTAGTATATTTAGGTTAAAAACACAAAAATAATACCTTTTTATTTTTATTAACATTTAACTTAAAAAATCACTTTTTTGACAATATACTTTCTTTTATTTATTTTTTTACACATATTTAATAAATATTGCATATATTATATAATAAATACCTTTTACTTATAAAATTAGGGTTTTGCCCTAAATACCTAAAAAATACCAAAAATTAATTCATTTTATTTTTGTTTATTTGACACATGAAAAAAATACTTTTTTTACATACATATGAAAACCATTTTTGCATTTTGCATATTTATTTTATTTTATTTTATTATTGTGCAATAAAATCCCTTGTAGAATTTCAATTTGGGTTTTGTATGCCAAAATCAACCAACAAATAGTTTGACCTAAATTCAAGATAAACAAGCATGAAAATGGACAACACTAATCACACTTGCACCCCTAGGGTACTCCACTTGTTGCCTTCAATAAATGGGCCATATTGCATGTTAGGTATCTTTGGCAAAAACAAAACAACCAAATGATCATAGTCCCTCGATGACGCTTTCAAAAGTTGCCTAAAAAATGATCAAGTCCCTTAAAGGAAAAATTGCCCAAAGATACTTGGCACCATTGCAATCATGGTCTAAACTATGACTCGCGCCCGTCCTGTTCACATCCTAACACAAGATTGTCCACCAAATACAATGGTGGAACAAAATTGTTAAAAGGGTTAAAACATAACAAAGATCTTTGAGAAATTTAGGGTAGATAGCTCTTGGTTACTTGCCAACTTGCAAAACCAAAACACTTGCCTATTTTTCAAAACCACACATCACTACACTTTCAAAAACAACTTTCAAAAATACTGAAAACCTTTTCAAAAGACATACATCTTTGTATACATCCCAACATGGATCATTACAAAGGTTGCCAGCACATTGGCCTCTTTTCAAAAACATTTTCAAACCCACACACAAAAGCACCATTTCAAACAATTGAAAATCAAGGTAAGTTGATCTAAGTAAGTAACTAAGAGCCTATGGATAACGATGGATAGAAAGGGTGCTGATACCTTCCCTTTCTATAATCTACTCCCCGAACCCAAGAAAACATCTCAAAGGTTTTTGCTGTGCTTTTTAACCTTTCCTTAGGATAAAATAAAAAGTCGGTGGTGACTCTTGCTCAACCGAAACATTTGCGAAAACAAACGCAAAACCTCAAGTCAGTTCTCCCACCGTATCACAGGCACCCATCAACCCCAACAAATAGTATGCAGCCATTTATGAACCCCTTTTTACATCCATAAAAAAAAAAGATCCAGCCATTAAAGCTAAAGGATGGTTTCGACCAGCTGGTTCTGTCGAAGTGTTCGTCAGAGGATGGCAATGTACTTAGAGAATTTCTTCCAAGGGAGAATTTGGTTGCCTTCGATGTCGAAGTTGTTTCTCGTCGAAGATGCTTCTCGATGAAGGTGTTCGATTTTTCAGAGTGGAACGGTTTGAAATTCAAATGTTTGGAGGGAAAGCGGTTCCCAGCGGTTACCAAGTGCAACGTGCAAAGATCTGGAGCGTCGAACGCTGAGAACGTGCCAAGTGGAGTCATCTCAAAGCAGTGTAACTGCCCGACGGTTACTTGGGATGTTTAGTATAAATATTAGTAGTTCACGCAGTTTTTCGCGTGTGTTCACAATTATATACAAGTCACTCATATAGATTCGAGTACCCAACGTGTGAGAAAGAATTGTTGAGAATGTATGTGTGAAACACCACTTTATTAATCAAAGTCATTTATTTTCCAGAAACTTTACTTGCTTTCTCCTTTACTTTTCCAGTCGAAAGCCTTTATTTCAAGCCTTCCTTTATTTTATCAAGTTCTCTTCTTCATGCAATTTACATAAAGCTTCTTTATTGTCTTGTCATTTAATCATTATCAAACTTAGTCAAAACCCCAAAATCAACCATGTCTTAGGATCAATCTGATCGATCCTGCGAGTCACCAAATAAGTAACCATTTGGAAGATCAGCGGTTGTTTACCAATTCCCACGGTAAACAAATTGGCACACCTGGTGGGACTGTGTGTTGATTTTGAAGTTTAACCCTTTTACACAAAATATCATCTTTTTCGAGAAGTATTGCATGTTATTGAGAAGTGGTAGAATATACACTAACAATACCAATACTGCCAGAAGAAGAGAAGCAATGGCGAATCCGCCAAACAATAACAAAATCCCACAAACGAATGTGGAAACAACGGTTATCCCAACCGTGAGTGAAGCGATAACCGCTGGTTCAACACCAGCAGTAACGGTCACAACAACGGGGCCATTACCTCCGTTCACTGGCCCCAGAGTGCCTTTGGGAACTCCCCCACCAAGGGGAAATCTAGGCACAAAGCCTTATGTTCCCCCAGGATTTATGACAGGCAGTCACAATCGAGAACCACTCTATGGCATGCCAACGTCTGATTTGGCTAGCCTGACGAACGCTGCGTCCACTTTTTCAGACCCTTTAGTGAGTGCCTCTTCGCCACTCCAAGGTTCTGGAGTAGGTACGGCGAACAGAAATAGGACCCAACTCTTAGGAGGAACGTCCCAAGTAGCACATGGCCTTACAAATGCCTCGACAGCAGTCTTGAGGCAACAAATGGACGAAAGCAACCATGATATGGTTCAAATGTTGGCACAAACTTTAAGTACAGTGCTGAACCCTCTAATACAAAACACCACCCAATCGAATCAGTAGATGACAGCACAAATGACGCATTTGGCTGATTTCTTTGGAGTACCCCAACCTATTCGACAGCCCCAAAGGGCGCAAATAAGGGGAAACCAAGGTATACTCTTAGAGGAAGAAACCACTATCAACCAAGGCCAGCAGCCCGTCGAAGAAAACCTTAGGGCACGATTGGAGCAGCCTGTCGAAGAACCTAGGGTTATAACCCCAGAGGTAAGGTTAGTTAACAGAAACCAAAATGCTGACGAAGTAGTTCAGCATATCCAATACCAGAATATGGGTTTGGAAAATAATCTGGCAGCCATGATCGAAAGAATCATGACTCAAAATGGGATGAACATGGGCTTTCGTAGGCCCAACTTCACGTCCCCACTGTCAGAATACGTGTTACAAACAGACTTACCTCCTAGATGTAAAGTCCCTAAGTTCACTAAATTCTCTGGGGACACGACAGAATCTACTGTCGAACATGTGGCGAGATACTTGATCGAAGCAGGAGATATTTCAAACAACGAAAACCTGAGGATTAAGTACTTCCCAAGTTCTTTAACAAAGAACGCTTTTACTTGGTTTACAACTCTCCCCCCCAATTCGATCCATCATTGGACCCAGTTGGAGAGATTGTTCCATGAGCAATTCTACATGGGACAAACCAAGATAAGCCTGAAAGAATTGGCCAGTGTGAAGAGACGTTTCACTGAACCTATAGACGAATATCTAAATAGGTTTAGGTTGCTCAAAGCAAGATGTTTTACACAAGTGCCAGAACATGAGTTAGTCGAAATAGCCGCAGGCGGCTTAGATTATTCCATTAGGAAGAAGTTAGACACTCAATACCTGAGAGACATGGCCCAACTGGCCGATAGAGTTCGACAGGTAGAACGCCTTAAAGCTGAGAAAGCCAAGGCAGCGAAAACTCATAAAAGAGAGAGGATATCGTATGTTGAGATGGATGACGAAGATCCAGAAACCTTCGACGAAACTATAACTGTCGAAGAAGGCGAAGTCGATTTAGCGGAACTAAAACAAGGACCACCATATTCTTGCAAACTGTTAGTCCCCTCAAGTGGAAAAAATCCCACTGGTCCAGAAAGGACCAACGATAGGTTCCCCAAAAAGACTTATAGTTTTGATATTACAAAATGTGATGAAATCTTTGACTTGCTTGTGAAAGATGGCCAAATGATAGTACCCCCAGGGGTAAAAGTGCCTCCTCTTGATCAAAGAAAGAAGAGAGGCTTTTGTAAATATCATAATTTTCTGGGCCATAAAACATCTCAATGTTTTCTTTTCAGGAATCTTGTGCAAGACGCTATCGAAGAAGGGAGGTTGAAGTTTGCTGACAAGACTCCCATGACTATGGACTCTAACCCGTTGCAGGCTGAAGCCCATTATGCTGAACCTTCAGAGGTGAACGTGATCGAGGCATCCAGAAGCCAGTCGAAGAGGCCATGAATCACAATGGTCGAAGTCTCAAAGGACCATGTTAACATGCCAATCTTTGGCAGTTTTCTGGGAATCTATCCAGAAAGACAATTGAAGCGGTTCAGAAGGCGGTCGAAAGCCCAAAGCTGGAGACAGTTGGAGCCCAAAAATCTGGAACAAAACCCAGTTCTCACTTGGCCGCAGTTCAAGGCCAGATAGAGGGCTTGGAGATTCAAATGAAGCAGTTGACTCTTGCCAACAAAGATACCATGAATGTCAACATGGTCGAAGTCTCTGAACCAAAAGCATCAGAGGAGGCCATGAGGCAAGAACAAGCCAACAAAACTGCTTTTCCTCGGGAAAATGAAAATCTGGCAGATTTCCTGCAAAGATGCTAGAAAAAGAAGTCAGAAGTGATGCTGTATCCTCGATGCAGTTCAATCTTCGACAAAAAAGCTGCTGAACATATTCAAGGTGTAAGAGCAGCAAACAGGAAAAGGGAAAGTGTTGATCCTCAACATGATCCCAGAAGAGCCTCCCAAAGAGGTTCAAACCAAGAAAAGAGGCCACTGACTTTCAGGCCTCCAACTAATGTGCCAGTAGATACATGGTACAAAACATCTGGTCGAAAGAGGCCAAGCGAGGAAAGATGGCACTCCTTCGAAGTGCCAAGAGGTTCGTCTTTAACACATAAGAAAGAGCCTCAGGTTGCTACCCCTAAAGTAACACAGGTGTCAAGCAACTACAAAGGGAAAAATCCCATGTCTCGATCTCAATGGAGGAGATACCAGAGGCGACGAAAAGCTGAGAGGGAAGCTGCTAATGAACCAAGGGCAGAAACCAGTTCAAATGTTCCTCAGAGAAAGCAGCGGAAGCCTCTAGAAAGAGAACCGGTAACCAATAGGCTAGTTTGGCCTAACCAGGGTGAAGTTGATGACGAAGGTGGTTCTGAGTCTGATGACACTTTGGACATCATGGTGAACATAGTCTCAGTTCTGCCCAGGGAGTTCAACCGCCAGGTGGAGGTCGAAACAAGTGATTGGGAAGTGGAGCAAGAAATGGCCAAGCATAGGCCAGTGTGCTATTTCGTCATGGATAATGGCGCTACTGAAGAGCAGAATGGGTTCTTCGAACCACCTACAGAGGCGATGAAAAATCACCTCAAGCCTTTATTTATAAGGGCTAAACTCGAAGAAACCACAGTAAATAAAATCTTGGTGGATTGTGGGGCAACCATCAACATCATCCCTCACTTTATGCTAAGAAAAATAGGCAAAAGTGATGAGAATATCAAGCCTCACAACATGGTCCTGTCGAATTATGAAGGCGGCATAGGGACCACTATGGGTGTGATCCAACTGGATATCAAGGTGGGATCTATCCTTCGACCAACTATGTTTATGGTCATATCGGCCAAACCTAACTATAATATTTTGTTGGGCCGTGAATGGATTCATGGTGTTGGAGCTGTACCATCATCAATGCACCAGAGGTTGCTGCTATGGCGTCCTGATGGAATGGTCGAAAACATAGAAGCAGACCAAAGCTATTACCTGGGCGAAGTGAATCACCTAGGGCTGGCAGACTTCGACAAGAACCTGGCTCACATTGGGCCATGCCCAACACCTGACTTCGACTTGGCGCCAGCGCCAAATACTTTTTGTTCCCTATACCTGCACCCTGAGCATGGTTTTCAATGGGACAGAGAAGACTTGTCCCACATTGACTTTAGTGGGTTAACTGATATCCAACCAACTGGTTGGGGAAGTGAATTCAGTGATAATGACTGAGTCACAATCATTGCAGCGAATTTCGGCTTACGTAGCCGAAACAAAGATGATAACGGCTCTCGAAGCCGAAGTAAAGTACATGGCCACACAGGCCAATGATCAACAGTTATCTTCTACAGGTCTTGGAAAGGACTTCGATCCAGAACCTCCTGATATCATGCCAGAAGGGATGCAGGAACAAAGGCTCGACGCCATCTATGACGATGAGCCTTTGGGATTCGAAAAGGACCCTTTGGCGAACAACATCAAAATGTTAGCGCAGGATCCTTTAGAAGAAATCAACTTGGGCGAAGGGTCAGAGAAAAAGCCAACTTACATCAGCGCAAAAATTGACCCAGAACTCAGGTTGGAAGTAATCCATTTGTTAAAGGAGTTCAAGGACTGTTTTGCACGGGATTACGACGAAATGCCTGGTCTCGACAGAGGATTGGTAGAACTTCAGTTGCCAATCAAACCTGGGAAGAAGCCAATCAAGCAAAGTCCAAGACGCTTCGCTCCAGAAATACTGTCGAAGATCAAAACGGAAGTCGAAAGACTGCTGAAGTGCAAATTCATACGCGTCACGAGGTATGTCGAATGGATTGCAAACATTGTGCCAGTGATTAAGAAAAATGGTACATTGAGGGTGTGCATAGATTTCAGAGATTTGAATGCTGCTACACCCAAAGATGAATATCCTATGCCTGTGGCGGAAATGCTAGTTGATTCTGCCGCTGGCTATGAGTACCTGAGTATGCTCGATGGTTATTCAGGATATAATCAAATTTTCATTGCTGAAGAAGATGTGTCGAAAACAGCTTTTCGATGCCCTGGGGCTTTAGGCACTTACGAATGGGTAGTGATGCCTTTTGGCCTAAAGAATGCTGGGGCAACATACCAGCGAGCAATGAATTCTATCTTCCATGATTTTATTAACACTTTTATGCAAGTATATATTGATGACATTGTTATAAAATCTGTTTCCAGGAAGAACCATATAGACCACCTTCGACAATCATTCGAAAGAATGAGAGAACATGGTCTGAAGATGAACCCTTTGAAGTGTGCATTCTGTGTGAAAGCTGGAGATTTCTTGGGCTTCGTTGTCCACAAGAAAGGAATCGAAATCAACCAGAACAAGACGAAGGCAATTCTGGAAGCGAAAGCGCCATCGAATAAAAAGGAACTGCAATCTCTGTTAGGCAAGATAAATTTCTTAAGGAGATTCATATCTAACCTAAGTGGGAAAGCTCAAGCCTTTTCACCCTTACTTCGACTAAACAAAGAGGGATTCGAATGAGGGCAGGAGCAACAAGAAGCCTTCGACAAAATCAAAGGGTACCTCACAAAGCCACCTATTTTGGTGCCTCCTTGTAGCAACAGGAGTATGAGATTGTACATAGCTGCATCCGACAAAACTTTGGGAAGCATGTTAGCCCAAGAAGATGAAAATGGAGTCGAAAGACCCATTTACTATCTTAGTAGAGTTTTGAACGATGCAGAAACTAGATATAGCGAAGTTGAAAAATTGTGTCTATGTCTGTATTTCTCTTGTACAAAGCTCAAGCAATATATAAAACCAGTTGATGTGTATGTTTCGTCTCATTTTGATGTTTTCAAGTACATGTTGTCGAAACCCATCTTGCACAGTCGAATTGGCAAGTGGGCACTAGCATTAACTGAATACTCCTTGACCTTTATGCCTCTTAAGGCAGTGAAAGGACAAGTGGTGGCAGACTTTATAGTCGACCACTCAATTCAAGTTGAGAGTATTAATTATGTGGAGATAGAACCTTAGAAATTCTACTTTGATGGTTCCAGCCATAAAGATGGAACAGGAGTAGGAGTCTTGATTATTTCTCCAGAAAAAATTCCAACAACATTCAAGTACAAGATATCAGGTTCTTGTTCGAACAATGAGGCTGAGTATGAAGCTCTAATTACTGGCCTTGAGATATTGTTGGAATTGGGGGCAACTCGAGTCGAAATAATGGGAGACTCAGAGTTAGTCATTAAGCAAGTCACAAAAGAATATAAATGCATAAGAGAAAATCTCATTATGTACTTTGTGATAGCAAACCGTTTATTGAAAAAATTTGAAATGGTCAACATTCGACATATACCCAGATTGGAAAATCAAATAGCCAACGATTTGGCACAAATTGCATCTGGGTACAAAATTTCAAAAACGAGATTACAAAGAGCAATCGAAGTTCGAGAAAAGATAAAAGCAACTTGTTTGTCACCAACAGACTTGGAATCGACAAGACTAGGGTATGCTGATCAAAGTAACTTCGAAATTTCGTTCATAGACAATTTGTCAGAGCAAGATTGGAGGAAACCCATTGTGGATTATCTTCAAAATCCAGTAGCTTCGACAGAACGAAAAACAAAGTATAGGGCGTTGAGTTACATACTCATGGGTAATGAGTTATTTAAAAAGACGCCTGAAGGGGTGTTGCTAAAGTGCTTAAGCGAAACTGAAGCATACATAGCCCTTTCGACTATGCACGCTGGAGCATGTGGGGCTCACCAAGTAGGCCATAAGATGAAATGGTTATTGTTTCGACAAGGACTATACTGGCCCACCATGTTGAAAGATTGTGTCGAGTTCGCCAAAGGTTGCCAAGAATGTCAAGTCCATACAGGCATCCAACATGCACCAGCAAGCGAACTTCACTCGATAGTGAAACCTTGGCCCTTTAGAGGATGGGCGTTGGACCTTATTGGAGAGATTCGACCAGCATCATCAAAGAGCCAGAAGTATATATTGGTAGGCATTGATTATTTTACTAAGTGGATCGAAGCTATTCCTTTAGTCAATGTAGACCAAGAAAATGTCATTGAATTTATTCAAAAGAACATTATCTTTAGATATGGAATCCCTGAGACTATAACTACTGATCAAGGATCAGTCTTCACCGGTCGAAAGATGCAGGAATTCGCTCAGGAAACAGGCTTTAAACTCCTAACATCAACGCCTTATTACGCACAGGCAAATGGTCAAGTCGAAGCAGCGAATAAAATAGTGATTGGCTTGATAAAAAAGCATGTTGGGAAGAAGCCAAAAAATTGGCATAAGACGTTAGACCAGATTTTGTGGGCCTGTCGAACGTCCCCAAAAGAAGCCACAGGTACAACACCATATAGGCTAACTTTTGGTCATGACGCAATGTTGCCAGCAGAAATTTGTCTTCAATCTGCAAGGGTTCAGAGACACCATGATATTCCCTCTGAAGTTTATTGGGATATGATGTTAGACGAACTAGTAGATTTAGACGAAGAAAGACTGCGCGCTCTTGACCTACTAAGGCTTCAGAAGAAAAGAGTAGAAGACTCTTACAATAAAAAAGTGAAACCTAAGGCATTCTCGCCTGGAGAATTAGTTTGGAAGGTGATTCTTCCCATGGATCGAAGGGATCGAAACATGGGAAAATGGTCACCCAAATGGGAAGGACCATTTAGAATCATCCAGACTTTTTTTGGTGGAGCTTATGAAGTCGAAGAGTTAGGTGAAGATAAAAGGCTCTTGAGAGTAAATGGCAAATATTTGAAAAAGTATAAACCTATGCTCCAAGAGATAAAAATAAATAGCAAGTAACGACTAAATTAACCATAAATAAGCCAAAATGGAAAATTTTATAAATTAGCCAAAATGGCAATATTGTCAAATACATATTACAATATACGGTTAAAGGGCTGAGTCAATCAGAAGGGGATCGAATCTTTGAGTCGAAGGTACTTCGCCTGCTGCAACTCCAGTCTTTTGTTGCACAAGGCATTCGCCTGGGCAAGCTTGGCAATTTGGTCGTCGAGGGCTTGGGCTTTCTCAGCAAACTCTAGGCCTTGTGTGATTTCAGCTTGACTCTCGGTGTCTGGAACAGTCGAGAGAAGTTCCTCCTTGCGCTTAGTATTGGCATTCATCTTGGCCTCTAGCTCTTCGATTTGCGCCTTTATGGAAGCATTCTCTCGATCTATGGCATCAATTTCTTCCTGCTTAGATGCCTTTTGCTTCGACAACTCTGCAATTCGAGAATTCGTCTCTGCTACAGCAGTCCAGGCGGAAGAACTTTTGCCATATAACGCTTCAAGCTAGCTGTTGAAGCCCCTTTGTCGCCGATAGTCTGCTGAGACTTGGTCAATAATGGAGTGTAACTCCATGATAAAGCTTGAAACCTCCGGAGTCACAGCTAGCAAGTCTACGAAATTCAAAACAGCCCCCAAATACGATGGAGCAGTAGGGTCCCCCTCCAAAGCTTTCATCAAATCTTTCTTGAAGAACTGAGCCTTAACCTTCGTCAAAGCTTCATCGAGAGGAGAAGTTTCAGTGGACTTCCCCGACTGAGTAGAAGCCTCCTGACTAATATCAGACGAACTTCCCTTGCTCTCGATAATGGCATTCAGATAGCCAACTGGATCAGTTTTCTTCAAGAGTGCTAAGTCTTCTTTCGACCTATGCTTTGTTGAGGTGGTAACCTTTGCAGCAGCATTGCCTTGGGGTTGAGGCTGTTGAGTAGCATTTGCCTCGACTTGACTTTCTTCGACTTGAAGATCAGCAATACCAGCATCAGCATGACCTCCTTCGTCATGTTGTTCCTCTGGCAGATCAACCACTTGAATCTCTTTTGGTTGTTGCTCTTCTTTTTGTGGATCTTCTGTTTGTTGTTCTTCTGTCTCAGCATTGGCTTCATCTGTTTCAGCATTGGCGTCATCGTTCGCCAATTCTTTCTCTTGTGGCCTACTGAGTTCAGCAGAATCTAGTGTTTCAGAAGTTTTTGGCGCTGAGCTTTCAGTGGTTTCCTGGAGAAAAGAAGAAGAAGAATCTTCTAGGTTAGAGAGAGACATAATCGAACGCGAGCATCGACACCTGAGTTAAAAAGGGTCAAAGAAATTACCTGCAGAGGAACTTCAGCCCCAGGGCTGGAATTGTCGCTTTCGACAGGTTTATTGAGAAGAACATTTAGTTCCTCCTCCGTTGGCTCTTCAATAATTACTGGAGGTGGCCTGGGTTTTCTCCCAGCAACCTTTATTCTGATTGTTCGAGTCTCAGGGGAAGGAACGTCTTTCTTCAGTTTTCGCCTCTTTAGAGGAGCAGGGGGAGAATCGTCTTCTTCGTCACTCCCAGATTCGACCGTCAGAGCAGGTCGTTTCTTGGGTGAAGGTGCCTAAAAACCAATGGGAGTTCGATTTAGAAGCTACATCGAAAGTCAGAATGTTAACACCAGAAGAAAATAATAAAAGTCTGGTTACCGGTGCAGAAGGCTTTTTCGAAGGACCTTCCCCCTGATGGCTTGTTGTAGTTTTCGCCGGTGCTATAGTTTTCGCCGGTGGTGGAGGTTTTGTCAAGGGACCTCCTCCCTGATGGCCTTCTGCAGCTTTCTTGGCTGCAGGCTTTCGAACAACTGAAAGAAGACAAAATAATTAACAGGCTACCAGTCGAAAGGGAAAGACAAAATAATTTGGAAGAATGAACTTACATTTCTTTATTTTGTCCAAGACAAGAACAAAAGACTTCTGAAGTTCGTCCACAAAGTCCTTCTCGTCGAAGAACTCTTCAGCGTAGTAACTTTTCCACCACTCTTCGAAGGATGGTGAGCAGAGAAAGTTAAGATGATAGTCGAACAACGAAAGGACTGTTCGACCAGCATACCTGCCGATATGCTTGGTGGCAGCATCTTCAGTGTAGTCGTTGCAAAAATATAACATAGACTTCTCCCTGGGAAAAATAGGAGAAGGAAGTGTTTGAATGATACCAAACTGGCGAGAGACCAAGTTTGGTTGATACGCGATCAGGCTCAAGTGAGTCTTGGAGCTCTTGAAGCGCAGGGGCATTATTCTTGGTGTGAGAAATGCTTCCCACATTATTGTATGCTCTTCGACCTGAGGGTCACTTGACGATTTAGGATGGGGCCTCGTGAACCACTATGGACCAACCTTTCGTCGAGCAAAGGGAGCCATGGTCGAAACAAATTCTTTCCTTCTTGCAAACATCAAGACGAAGTTTGCAAAAGTTTATTGAAGCTCCAGCCCATCTTCAGTTGGGGTCAGTAGAGCCAATCTGGTGCCTTCGATGCACCTATTTTCTATCTCCGGAGCTTGCTCATTTATTTGAGTCTTCTGAGGTAAGAAAGACCCGAAGGTGGCATTGAGCCACAACTGAAGTAGCCAAAAAGGTCCTGCAAGCAGCAGACTGGCTCTATTCTCGATGATCTTCAACAAAGTCTCTCCGCTGCTAATCGACTCGTACAGATTCGCCAAGATTAATTCTGCCAAACAAATATTTTGGCCATGGTGGAGTTGGGTGGCGAGGGTGACCATTTTCTTTGTCACCTGTAAAGACTTTGTGCAGAACACAAAGCGTGACAGCCATAGGGCTAGAAACACGATATGCTCTACATCCGACACAGTGGCCGTCGACTTATCGTGGTAATGGTTGATATAGGTGGTGTAGGTTGGTTTTGTGGCAGAGAATCCAATCTGATCCTCCTACATTTCCTCTGGGTCGAAATAATCCCCAGTGGGTCGAAGGCCAGTGATAGCAGCCACGTCAAACAACGTGGGTGTTAGCATTCCACAGGGAAGGTGGAAGGTGAAATGAGTGTAATCCCAGAAGAGTAAGGAAGCTATCAACATCTCTGGGGAGTAGTTGAGACCCGTCTTCGACAACATAACTAGGTCGAATATCCCCAGATCCTTCCAGATCGAAGCCTGGCTTTTTTCCATTTTTTCCAGCCAAGCACTGTAGTCAGGAGTGAGGCTAGGGCTAGACCTGAAAGCCCTAACACCCCTATTGAAGAAGCGAAGATCAATTTTCTCCTTAGCAGGATCTTCGTTATCCTCTGCATCTTTCTTAGAGCATCCAACAGGTTTGAGCTTTTCAAGCACTGGAAAGAAGCTTTTGATCTTCATGGCTTCAACGATGCTTGGGTTTAGCGGGCCAGACATGGCGAAGATTTGGTTGGAGTATCCAACCGGAATCATGAGTTGGTGTGAATAAGCTTCACGTTCAGCAATGTCTAGGGGTTCAGGAACCCTTCGTTGGCCTGTAGGAGTAACTACGGGGGCAGTGGAGAAAATCTTGGGTTTAGCATTTTTGAAGGGGATGTTAGAACTAGGAGCGGTGGAAGAACCGGACACCATTGTTGATGTTAAGGTTGAAGATGAAGTGAAGAACAAGTTGTTTGCAAAGTTTGCAGAGAGTTTGTATTCAACAAGGAAGTTTGAAGGCAAGATAGCGTGAAAAAGTCCCACAATGGGTACTTGGCGCTATTTATAGTAGTTGGGAAATCCCCAAATTCGAGGCCATTTAATGCCATTTAATGTTGCAGAAGATAGTGGGACACGTGGCGTCCCTCTGTTGACATAGCCGTTCTGCAGAAATGAAAGGGTGCAGCGTGCGCCCTCGTTTTTGGGAAATTGTCATGATGACAATTTGTGAAAGACATATGGCACGCTGCACGCCGTACTGAGGTGACGTCTTAGGTACGGATGAAATGATGGCTTTTTCTTGGTATTGTCAGTGGTTGGTAGAAGACAAAAAGTGCACAGTTTAATTTGTGACTAAGAATGAAAAGACAGGTGTCGAATGGAATTTCAAAGAATGCCTTTTTCTTTTCAGAGTCGAAATAAGGCATTCTTGGGGGGCAATTTGTTGGCTCCTAAATTCGACACCCTTATTTTTATTAATATCAACCATTAAAGCTAAAGGATGGTTTCGACCAGCTGGTTCTGTCGAAGTGTTCGTCAGGGGATGGCAATGTACTTAGAGAATTTCTTCCAAGGGAGAATTTGGTTGCCTTCGACGTCGAAGTTGTTTCTCGTCGAAGATGCTTCTCGACGAAGGTGTTCGATTTTTCAGAGTGGAACGGTTTGAAATTCAAACGTTTGGAGGGAAAGCGGTTCCCAGCGGTTACCAAGTGCAACGTGCAAAGATCTGGAGCGTCGAACGTTGAGAACGTGCCAAGTGGAGTCATCTCGAAGCAGTGTAACTGCCCGACGGTTACTTGGGATGTTTAGTATAAATATTAGTAGTTCACGCAGTTTTTCGCGTGTGTTCACAATTATATACAAGTCACTCATATAGATTCGAGTACCCAGCGTGTGAGAAAGAATTGTTGAGAATGTATGTGTGAAACACCACTTTATTAATCAAAGTCATTTATTTTCCAGAAACTTTACTTGCTTTCTCCTTTACTTTTCCAGTCGAAAGCCTTTATTTCAAGCCTTCCTTTATTTTATCAAGTTCTCTTCTTCATGCAATTTACATAAAGCTTCTTTATTGTCTTGTCATTTAATCATTATCAAACTTAGTCAAAACCCCAAAATCAACCATGTCTTAGGATCAATCTGATCGATCCTGCGAGTCACTAAATAAGTAACCATTTGGAAGATCAGCGGTTGTTTACCAATTCCCACGGTAAACACCAGCCCAAGACTTTGTCTTCTTCAACCTTCAGCTTCTTTGAACAAAATGCGTGTCTCTGCTATCTCAAGATCCTTGGACTTTCAGCACAAACTCACAACATGAAAAATGTTAAGCATCAAACCACGATTCTGGACATATAAAAAACTTAACCTAACTCTCAGAAATGAGAGAGAATTTCTTCATCCCTAATTCTTAACCTAAGTTTTTATCAATGTTCAGACCTTAAATTCTCACAGCACATGCAAAATAAATGGAAAGTAAAGATATGTATAGCTTCAGGGACATGAGTAGAACATTTTTCATTCACAAACTTAGAGCTAATTCTTCCTATATTGAGAGATAGAAGTTCATGAACTTACCTATTCAGCTTGGATCGTGTCTGACAATGGAGGCACTTTCAAGGCAAAGTGAGTATTGGTACAACTTGCTTGAAGGTCATGGATGCTTTTCCAACCTTTACTTTGCTTTGAAACCAAATGAATCAAGCTATAGCAATCCACCTGCAAAACAGAAAATGTGAAAATGGTGAAGCTGGTTAGAGGTGTTACAGTCTGCTTCCAAGGCTTGGGACAGTTTGTAGGGATGATAGGGAATGTGTTTGAACTGGTTTGGATGAAAGTGCACGAGTGGATTGAGCTATGGGATTCAAACTGCAGCTTATGCCCTGTTTTTGCAGTTTTATGGTGTTTCTGTGAATGGAGGGATATGGAAGATGATAGGCTCATGTTTCAGCTCAGTTAGGTTATTTGGAAGGTGTACAACAACTTTGCTTAAGCTTGTTCTTGCTGGAATGAGAGTTGGTTCCAGTTATGCCAAGTTACTTCTAACTTAAGCAAGAAATGGCAAAGTTGGTTTCTAGGCCTGTACAGGCCCCTCAAGTATGCTGCACACTTGAGCCTTGATCAGTGTGATATCTCCATGAATCTTTTGTCCAAAGATATGCCTTGTACTTCCTGATTTTCAAACTTGACATAAAGTTCTACTTTTCAAAAATGGAAATATTGCTTTTTCTAATTATAGCTTAAACTTGTATGCAATGCTTAAACACATAATATAAGACTTGAACACAAGGGGTTTGCATTAAATTTATGAGTGTGAATGAGATAAAGGACCTGTAATCCATCCTAGAACATGCTGAGTTCAAAATGCAAGGTTATGGACATGTAAATTGGGCATGAACAAAGTGAGTTTTTCCCAACTTGCCAAATTCGATTCTCCCTAACCATGAGATTGTTTGATGAGTTCTTGGACATTTTGGAAAGCTTGGAATGTGTACTACAATCCATCTTTGTAATGCAAATTGAAATTCCAAGTGGAAGCATGTGAAAAGTTGCCATGAAGTTAGGCAAAAATCCTGCCTAAAATAGGTCAAAATTTCTCTAAGTTAAGAATGTTTTGCACCCTTGTTCCAAAAATCATAACTTGAGATACAAGCTTCTTTTGAGGAAACTTTGTGAATAAAAGTTGTATATTTTTCAATGAACTACAACTTTCATGTTTTGACTTTTGTTTGAATCCAAATGCATCTTGGTGGAAAAATGGGACAAAGTTAGGAAAAAATTAGGGATTTTCATAACTTAGAAAAATTCTAAGTTATGAAAATTCTTCATTTTAAACCCTAATTTGCAACTTTGGGTTTCTTGATGAACAAGTTTCATATTTTGACATGTTTTGTTGAAAAATGAATCTTGACACTTGATTTTGACCAAAAGTCAAAGTTTGACTTTTCAGTGTACAGTCAAAAATTGATCAATTGACTGGAAAATTCATCTGTCAACCTTGTGCAATTGGGATCTTATGAATTTGTTGAACATGTCAAGACAAATCCATGGGGTCCTTGAGTCCATACATGAGCTTGGTTTGCCATTGGCTAGGTCAAACAGTCAAAAATTGCCTTTGTGCAGTCAAAACCCTAAAAATAACCATTTTGCCCTTTTGGTGATCTGATCAAGTTTCTTGTGGAATTGTGATTCAAACTTGATCAAATGGTCCATATGAGTTCATAATGTTGATGTGGGTCATAAATCATGAGGTTTGACTGTCAATTGGCCACAATTGACTTTTTCCCCAATACAGTTGATTTCTAGGTCAACTGTCCAATTGACTGGGCAAGGATTGGAATCAAGGCTTGAAACTTGGCATGGATAAACTTCTGAGTCCAATGTGAAGCATGAAAGTCACTTTGGGCATCCTAGGTCAAAACATCTTTGTGCAAACTCAAACCCTAATTTGGGTCAACAGTGCAAGGAGGAGTCTTGAGCAGAGCTAACCCTAACTTGATCTTGAGTTCCAAGAGTGTTGTGGTGAGAAAATATTGATGAAATGAGAGGGCAAATTTTGGGGTACAACAGTTGCCCCTGTTCAATCTTCTTGCACCTGAGGAGTTAGATTGTCAAGTTTGCCTTTCGCGTCTCGAAGGTAAAAGGAGATTGGACATTAGAGTGCCCTTAAATTTGCACTCGTCAAAGCAATGGATATGGGAATGGGCTTAGAGATGCCATTTGGAGATGGGCTTAAAGATGCCATCTAGGGGGGACAGAATCTTGTCAAGGATGGGCTTAAGGATGCCATCTGGAATGAGTATCAGAAAGGTGTCCATGTTTTGAAATACCTCTGAACTGGGGGTTTCGAATAAGCAACGGATTGGTATCCGTGTTTGGAGAATCCATAAACTATTTTCAAAAGTTGGAGAAGAATCTGAACAAGCGATAGGTTAACATCCGTTACTGGAGAACCCGTGAATTGTTTTCAGAAGTCTTGGAGTTGAATAAGCAATAGAGCAACATCCGTTGATGGGAAGCGTCCGTAAACTATTTTCAAAAGTTGCAAGCGATAGATTAACATCCGTTGTTGGGAAGAATCCGTAAACTGTTAAAAGTTGCATCTGAACAAGCGATAGATTAACATCCGTTGTTGGGAAGAATCCGTAAACTGTTTTCAGAGGTTGAAGAAGAATCTGAACAAGTGATAGGTTAACATCCGCTACTGGAGAACCCGTGAACTGTTTTCAGAAGTCTTGGAGTTGAATAAGCCATAGAGCAGCATCCGTTGATGGGAAGCGTCCGTAAACTGTTTTCAAAAGTTGCATGCGATAGATTAACATCCGTTGTTGGGAAGAATCCGTAAACTATTAAAAGTTGCATCTGAACAAGCGATAGATTAACATCCGTTGTTGGGAAGAATCCGTAAACTGTTTTCAGAGGTTGAAGAAGAATCTGAACAAGTGATAGGTTAACATCCGCTACTGGAGAACCCGTGAACTGTTTTCAGAAGTCTTGGAGTTGAATAAGCCACAGAGCAGCATCCGTTGTTGGGAAGCATCCGTAAACTGTTTTCAGAAGTCTTGAGGTGGAGGAGGAACCGGTGTAGGGTTTCCTGATGATGAATCCGTGTAAAACTGCATCTGGATGAATCTGGAATAAGTATCAGAATGTCGCCATGTCTGGGTCACATCTGAACTATTTCTAGAAAGAATCTCGGAAGATGATGATCTTTGTCCGTCAACTGATCTTACCTGAAAAAGTAAAGAGTTAGATGTATGCAATGTCATGATGCATGATGCAATGTATGTTATATTGATGTTTATGATATGAACGTAAATGAATGCGCATGTAAGCTGAAGAGCTATCTTGCGGAGGATAGATAAATCCTAGATGGCTGAAGATAAAAGAATCTTGACTGCTGCCGGGGAGTATAATTCCTTGGCTGTTGCTGGGGAGGGCAGGAATCTTTCGATTGCTGAGGATGAGACATCCTTGTTGACTACTGCTTGGAGAAATAGGAGCTTGGGTTGTATACCAATCTACTGGGGAATTCCTGTCTTGAGGAGATCTTCACTGGGGGAATATTCGAATATTCTGTGAGGAACTGAAAATGAAAGTCTTTAAATTGCTTGGGGAATACCAGATCTTCAATCGTTGAGGGGCCTTAGGACCACTGCAGGAAATTGGAATTTCCTTGGTGACTTGCAGGGTAAGAGAATTTCTGATGATCTCTGCTGGGGAGTTCAGAACCTGATAGACTAATGCTGGGGAGGTAAGACTGAGCGTTCTTAGCTTGGTGGGAAGTAACTCTGTGGGGAAAAGGTTCACTAGCCTGGTTCAGCTGGGGATTGATGGTTGGAAATTTTAGTTCCGCTGGGAATACTGAAACTTAACTCTGAGGGGAATCGAGTTCTGAAAGGCTCTTTGATGGGAGAAATCAGTATTGGGAACGCTTTTCCTGATGAGGATCCTGAAGTCTAACTCTGTTTAGGGAATTAAGTTCTGACTGAGGAATTTGGATTTCAAATCTGCTCGGGATTTCCTTTGAAAGGGCATCAAGATATCTATCCGCACCTTCAACTTACCAGTGATCATCTTCCTTGATTCATAAGGAAATGATTGTGTTCAAATGCATATGCCTATTTAACAAAACATTGGACGTTTCTCAAATAAAACAATAGTGCAAAAGAAAAGAGAAAAGGAAAACGATGCAAATTTCTGGAAAAGTATTTGTATTAACTTTCTATGAGTATATTTGTACAAAGGAGACAATCATCCTAGTAAGAGGATGTCGTCGTAAAAATTGAAGAATTTATACAAAAGAAAGATGGCTATGTGAAATAATTCCATGGGATTCCATTCCGTTATAGCCTTCACAACTCTGAATATCTGTCCATTCAATGCTTCGTCTGCCGATGGCTGTATTGATCAGAAGCTTGGAACTGGTTGATGAAGAGATTGTCCTCAAAGTGATCCAACGAGACATAGTCATACGCTTTAATTCCCTAACTTTTGCCTGAATCGCCCTTTCGGGTTTTCGATCCACCGGGAAACCCCTTTTTGTCCAAGTCGCCCTTTCGGGTTTTCAACTTGCCGGGTGTACAGATTTTTTTTGTTTTATCCCTAATTTTTGCCTGAACCGTCCTTTCGGGTTTTCGGTCCACCGGGATGCCCATTTTTTGCCCAAGTCTCCCTTTCCGGTTTTCGACTTGTCGTGTTATTTTATGCGTAGTATCTTTTGACTATGTCTGCGTTTGCAGGGTGCAGCAAATCGTCGCCGTCCATGGTGGTCAGAATCATTGCACCCCAGAGAATATGCTCTTGATCACAAATGGTCCTTCGTATGTAGGTGTCCATTTTCCCCTGGGATCATTTTGCGGCAAGATAATCCGCTTGATCACGAGATCTCCGACTTGATATACTTGTCGTCTGACTTTCTTGTTGAAAGCCTTGATCATCCGTTTTTGATACGTTTGACCATGGCAGACAGCAGCGAGTCGCTTCTCATCGATCAAATTGAGTTGATCAAGTCGGGTCTGAATCCAATCATCTTCATTCAAACCTGCGTCCTTCATAATCCTTAGAGAAGGAATCTGAACTTCCATAGGTAGGACAGCTTCCATGCCATACACCAAAGAAAATGGGGTTGCCCCGGTTGAAGTATGTGTCGTCGTACGATATCCATGCAGAGCAAACGGTAACATCTCATGCCAGTCTTTGTAAGTGACTGTCATTTTCTGAATGATCTTCTTAATGTTTTTGTTCGCAGCTTCAACAACACCGTTCATCTTCGGCCGATAGGGAGATGAATTGTGATGATAAATCTTGAACTGTTCGCACAATGTGGTGATCATCGTGTTATTCAGATTTGTACCGTTGTCTGTGATGATCCTGTCTGGAACACCATACCGGCATATGAGATTTTGCTTGATGAAGCGGGCAACCACATTTTTAGTAACAGAGGCGAAGGAAGCTGCTTCGACCCATTTGGTGAAATAGTCAATAGCGACCAGGATGAAACGATGTTCGTTGGATACCGTGGGCTTGATCTCTCCAATCATGTCAATGCCCCACATTGCAAATGGCCATGGAGCAGTCAGAACGTTGAGAGGAACCGGAGGGATATGAACCTTGTCAGCATAGACTTGACACTTGTGGCAAGTACGGGAATGTTGATGGCAGTCAGCTTCCATGGTAGACCAGTAATAGCCCGCCCTTAGGATCTTCTTAGCCATTGTATGCCCACTTAAGTGAGTGCCAAATATGCCGCTGTGTATTTCGGTCATGATCAACTCTGCTTCAGCTTTGTCTACGCATCGGAGTAAAACACAATCATGGCTTCGTTTGTAGAGGATGTCGTTGCTCAGGAAGAACTTGGCAGCAAATTTCCTTAAGAACTTCTTGTCATTTACGGAAGCTCCTTCGGGATATTCTCTAGTCTGGAGATACCTTTTGATTTCATGGAACCAGGGTTGTTCCACTACTTCTTCGGTATTAATCTCGTGACAATGCGCAGGTTCATCCATTCGCTCGATGGTGATTTGGGGAGCCTCGTTATCCCAGTTGAGTTTAAACATGGAAGACATTGTAGCCAGAGCATCTGCTAGCTGATTCTCTTATCGCGGGAAATGCTCGAAGGTAATTTGCTCGAAATGAGACAATAATGTCAAGACATGTTCTTTGTATGGGATAATATTAGGATGCTTGGTATCCCACTCTCCTCTGATTTGACTGATAACCAAAGCCGAGTCCCCGAATACGATCAAAGATTTGATCCCCAAGTCTATAGCAGCCTTGAGACCAAAGATGCAAGCTTCATATTCAGCCATTTTGTTTGTGCAGCTGAAGCAAAGTCGGGCCATGAAAGGTGTGTGACAACCTTCCGGGGAAATGAGTACCGCACCGATACCGTTTCCAAGTGCATTTGAAGCACCATCAAAGTACAGAGTCCATCGGGATCCCTTTTCGGGTCCGTCATACAGTCCGTTACCTTCAATGTTGTCCAAATTCATGATGTCCTCGTCTGGGAATTCAAATCTCATGGGTTGATAATCTTCGATAGCCTGATGAGCTAGATGATCAGCTAGTACACTCCCTTTTATAGCTTTTTGAGTGGTGTACTGGATGTCATATTCGGTTAGGATCATTTTCCATCTAGCTATTCTTCCAGATAAAGCAGGCTTTTCGAAGATATACTTGATAGGATCCATTTTGGAAATCAACAAGGTAGTATGAGTCAACATATACTGCCTTAGTCAGCGAGCAGCCCATACCAAAGCGCAACAAGTTTTCTCGAGCAGTGAGTAGCGAGTCTCACAGTCGGTAAACTTTTTGCTAAGGTAATAAATAGCATGCTCTTTTCGACCAGACTCGTCATGCTGGCCCAAAACACACCCCATTGAGTTATCCAAGACGGTTAGATACATGATCAATGGTCTTCCTTCGATGGGTGGCATCAGAATAGGAGGTTCTAGCAAATACTCCTTGATTTTATCAAAAGCATCTTGGCAATCGTCGTTCCATTCGACTACCTGATCCTTCTTTAATAATTTGAAAATTGGCTCACAGGTAGAAGTCAGATGAGAGATGAATCTGGCAATATAGTTTAAGCGCCCCAAGAACCCTCTAACCTCCTTTTCAGTACGGGGAGCAGACATCTCTTGTATTGCTTTCAATTTTGCTGGATCGACTTTAATGCCTTTGTTGCTTACAATGAATCCTATAAGTTTACCAGACCTAACTCCAAAAGTACACTTACTTGGATTCAGCCTGAGTTTGTATTCTTTCAACCTGGCAAACAGCTTTTCTAGATGTTCAAGGTGCTCCTCCTCTGTTTGTGATCGAGCTATCATATCGTCTATGTAAACTTCGATTTCATGATGTATCATATCATGAAATAAAGCTACCATGGCGCGTTGATAAGTTGCCCCTGCATTCTTCAGTCCGAACGACATCACCTTGTAACAGAAAGTACCCCATTGTGTGACAAAGGTCGTTTTCTCCATGTCTTCGGGGGCCATTTTGATTTGATTGTAACCCGAGAATCCATCCATGAAGGAAAACACTTTATGCTGAGCTGTATTGTCGATCAAAATGTCAATGTGTGGTAGCGGAAAATCATCTTTGGGGCTGGCCCTATTCAAATCCCGGTAGTCCACACACATTCTGACTTTGCCATCTTTTTTAGGTACTGGCACAATGTTAGCAACCCATTATGGATAGGATGTAACAGCCAGAAAGCCAGCGTCGAATTGCTTCATCACTTCTGCTTTGATCTTCTCAGACATGTTAGGCCTCATTCGGCGCACTTTTTGTTTGATCGGTGGACAATCCTCTCTTGTAGGGAGACAGTGAACTACGATGTCTGTGTCTAAACCCGGCATGTCTTCATAAGACCAGGCAAAGATTTCAACGTACTCATTTAACAGCTGTATCAGGCGCTCCTTGACACTTGGTTCCAGATTGGCACCCACTTGTACCTCCTTCCGTTCTTCCTCGGTTCCTAAGTTGACAGTTTCCAACAACTCTTCGTGAGGTAAGATGGTCCTTTCCTCTTGCTGTAGAAGTCTGGCTAGTTCCCCTGGTACTTCACAACCTTCGTCATCTTCATACTCGGCTTGATTGACCAGATCTTCAGAGTTATTGAAGGACATAGCAGAATAGTCACCCCCGGAATCTAGAGTGGATGGGTACCTGCATTTGTGAGTGTGGGTGTGTGTAAGGGATAGCCATCCTTAAATAGAAAATGCAAAAGGAAAGAAAATGAACACAACAGTTTATCGATGAAAAACGTCCAATGAATCATTAAACATGGCATATGGATATGAAGATAATCAAAACCCTTACAAATGGACCTACATGCCCCGGGCAAGGCATGAGGTGAAAAAGTAGTGTACGGATTGTTCAAAAGTAATTATTATAGACCACAGGAAATGTTTGATAGATAATTACTGATTAATAAAAGTAATGGGGACAAAGTCCTTTGCCTTCCAGTTGCGTAGTCCTCCATCGACAGTCGGGTAGATCCAATCTTCAATGTTGGCCTCTTCGTCTTCACCCTCTAAAGCGTTGATTCCGTAAGGAGAAATCTTGATGGGCGCTCCTTCAATCTTTGAACGGCGCATAGCTTTCTGTCCTGCAGCAGTGAATCCTAATCCAAACTTGTCTGTTTTGTGAGGAATATCAGGCAATTGCCCCCATGTCGAATTCTTCCCTTCCTTCATTGCGGCCTTCGCGTCTTTTAGAGATGCCATCCTGGCCATCTGCTTTGGCACCTCAGCTACCAATTTTGCTACTGTTATTTCAGGAGAGACTTCTTCGAAGTGCTGGAATGGTGTCTCAATGAATTCACCCTCTACCTCTACATACCGAAAGGAGTTCAGATGGATGATCATATATTCCTCTTCACCATGGACGGTTATGATATTTCCCTTGACAGGGTACTTCAACATTTGATGTAAGGAAGAGGTGACTGCCCCGACATTGTGTATCCATGGCCTCCCCAGTAAGCAAGAGTATGACGGAGGGATGTCCATCACATAGAAAGTTGAGGGGAAAACCTCTGTGCCAACCTTAATGGGAATGTCCACTTCCCCATGTACCATTCTCTTTGACCCGTCAAATGCCCTTACAATGATATTGCTTGGCCTCAACTCCAAGCCTTCACAGTCTAAACGGTCGAGAGCCTTCTTGGGCAGCACGTTCAGAGAAGAACCAGTGTCAACTAGAACATGGGCCAGAGTAGTTCATTGGCATTCCACTGACACATGTAATGCATCGTTGTGCTTTCTTCCTTTTGGGGTCAGGTCGGCATCAGAGAAACCTAAGCCATTGTCTGCAGTAAGACTGGCTACGCAGTCTTGGAATTGGTCGGCAGAGGTTTCCTGGGGCACATGGGCTGTCTTCAGGAATTTTATCAATGCCTTGGCGTGCGCTTCTGAGCAAAGTAGTAATGCTAACATGGAGATCTTTGAGGGGGTTTGCCCCAGTTGTTCTACCATGTCGTAATCACTCTTTTTAATTATCTTCAGGATCTCCTCTATCTCTTTCTTGGAGGTTTCCGGGATGACCAAGGGTTGAGCCCTCGTCCTGACGAGCTCATCTTGGGTTCCTTTACCCTTATCAGCAGAGGTAGGAGGGAAAATACCAGGAACAGCAACTTCTTCAATCAATGGGGTTCTAGCGGAGAGTTTTATTGGTGCAGGAATAACTTTGGCAGCAGATGAGGGTCCAAAGATTGCTTTTGGGGGGGCAATCTCTGGAGAAAATATTCTCCCACTTCGGGTGATCTTGCTTGTGCTTGCAATGTTTCCAATGCTGGCTTCTTCTTCATCCGAGCTTCCTTCAGTTACTTCAACTTGTTTAATACCATGGTAGTAGACGTCACCGCCGTAATTCCATGGTATTGACTTTTCAGAAATATAGGGGACAGACCCTGGCATTGTTATCTTCAGAGGAACAGACTTTGTAGCTGGTGTAATCTTAACAGGCTTTTTGACGGCCTTGGAAAGATTGGCGTGAATGGTGATAATTGAGACATCTTCAGTATGGGTTGGAATAGTAGAAACCTTTTCAAACAGAATTTGTTGACTGTCCATTAGGCCTTGGATGCCTTTCTTCAGTAACGGACAGTCAAACGGCAGAGAGTAACAACAGTAGCAATCTTCTTTGCATCCCGAGAAAATCCCGACCTTCAACAGATTTAACTTGATGGTCAACAACGGAGTCATCAGATCATTGACATCAGCAACATACAAATCTTCTTCAATAGCATTGACATTTCGACTGTGCTTCGACATCGGAGCGGATATCACGTTTGGCTTCTCTGGAGCGTCGAACTCCACCTCTTTTGCCTCTATCAAGTCTTGAATTTTATGCTTGAGTGCCCAATAATCGTTGGTGTCGTGCCCGACACTGTCAGAATGGTAGGTGCATTTAGCATTAGGATGGTAATGCGGAGAGGATGTATTCACATTTTTTGGTGCCTCTTTGATAGTGGCGAGATTCAACTTTAACAAATGGGGAAGCACTTGCGCTGGCGTCATATTAATGCGGGTGAACTGCCATTGTGGCTGTTCCACCCGTTATTGATTTGGTCTGGACTGATTATAGCGAGGCTGCTCACTTGATGGATTTTGGATCATTACGGCCCCCACAGTCGGTCGATGCTCAGTCTTCCCTGCTCTTCTCTGAGAGTACACAACAGTCGTTTCCTTCTTGAAAGGCTTCTTCTCAATACTTGCAGCGGCACCCTTCTGTATCTTCCCTGACTTGATACCAGCTTCTATCCTCTCCCCAGTTAAGATCAAATCTGTAAACCCAGCGGAAGAATTACCAATCAGATGGTTGAAGAATGGACCAGACAGGGTCCCTAGGAACATGTCAACAAGTTCACGGTCAGTCAAAGGCGGCTGCACCCTGCCAGCCAAGTCTCTCCACTTTTGCGCATACTCCTTGAATCCTTCGCCCGTCCCCAGTGACATACCCTGAAGTTGGGTACGCGTGGGAGCGAGGTCAGAATTGTACTGATATTGTTTATAAAATGCGGTGGCCAAGTCTTCCCAGTTCCAGATACTGGCTCCATCCAGCTGATAGAACCACTCGAGTTGGGCCCCAGAAAGACTATCCTGAAAGAAATGGATCCAAAGATTCTTGTCTGCAGTGTAAGGTTGGATCTTCCTTACGTATGATCTGAGATGTATTTTTGGACAGGACAGCCCGTCATACCTTACAAAAACTGGCACTTTGAACTTCGGGGGGATCACAATTCCAACAACTAATCCCAAGTCTTCGAAATCTAAACCCGGAACTCTCTACATCTCCATAGCTGCCAACCTGTTTTCCAAACCTTTGTACTTATCATCGGCAGGTGGGTATTGTTGATCAGAGTAGTCTTCGTCCTCTTCAGCCTCCTCTTCTTCCATATCGGACTCGGAAGGTACTGCAACTGCATTCCCTTTACTGGTTCCCTCCTCAGAAGTAGGGGGAAATTCAAGCACTCTTATGGCTTCTCCTTCAAACCTTCTCCCTAAAGTAGCCACCCCGAGTCTCTTTTTCTTCTTTTTCACTTGGTCTTTGTTCCCCAGCAGGGCCTTTAGATCCTCCTGACCCTTAGCCAAGGTCATCAGGAGTTGTTGAAACTGTGCGTTTTGAGACTGCAAGTCCTTGACTGTTTGCTCAAGATCCATCTTACTGAAATAAACAACAGAAAGATAAGGAAACCTGGTGTGGAGACCTGCTTATGCACATGATGAATGGTATGCTTATGTATGCAACACATTCAAGGATTTAGAATATTCAAATTTGTTGTAAACAAAAAAGAACGCACGTCATATTAATAAGAAGAAATGTGTTAGTACATAAATGCCCCATGGGCCAAATATTACAAAAACTTCTCAAGGTAAAAAGACGTTGCGCATCCTTTTTGGTGCGATGTAGGTGTTGAGGGTTTCTTCCTCATGGAGTCGACGGGTAAGCTCCAAAACCTTCTTCTCACTGGCGTAGAAGCTGGCTTCAAAAGTGTTTCGTTCCTCCTTGAGTTGAATCCAACTCTTCTGCATTTTCTCCCACGATGTAGGCATGTCAGGATATAGGATGGTGTAGGGAACCTCTCCTTCCTTGACGGGCTCTTTAATCACAGGGAGAACATGAGGATAAGGCATCATTAGACTCTGGGCTCGGGCTCGTACCCACTTGAGATAAGGCTCAAGAGGGATGGAGTTCTTGTGCCCCAGTGTCCTGCTATCAACCTTGTTGGGCATCCTCCAAGCTCTGATGAATCTTTGGTGAAGTCCTTGCGCATCGTTGTCGAAGTCAAAAACTAGGTCAGGAATCAACATGTCGTGAGGGCCATCCCTCCGTGCATATCCAAATTGCCTCAAAGCTAGACAAGGGTTGTAGGTAATGCCCCCTCTAATGCCAAGTAATGGAACATTAGGGAACTCTCCACAACGATCGACGATGATGACATTTTCTCTGGACCGAGAACACCAATGTACATCAGAGTGAGTAAGAGTCATCAACCGTTGAGACCACCTTGAGCCTTGGTCATTCTTCAAGACAGATTGTGGAAGGTGCGAAATAAACCACCTTGCAAGGAGAGGAGTACAACACATGAGAACACCCCTCTTTCTCATTGTTCGTGTGTAAAATGAGTGAAGAATGTCCCCAAGCAATGTTGGTATTGGATTTCTGGACAAGAAGATCTTGACGGCGTTGACATCTACGAGCTGGTCAGGATTTGGGAACAAGACCAACCCATAGATAAGGAGTGCCACAATTTCTTCAAAGGCTTGTAGGTCCAATGAATTCCAACATTCTTGTGCTATCTCAAACAAGAATTTTGCTAAGAAACCTTTGACACCGCTTCTAATTTCCCAATGCCCCTTGATGTCAGATGGCTGTAGATGTAGTGCTCGAGCAACATCTTCCGGCTTTGGTTCCTTCTCCGTACCGTTGAAAGGTAGTTGATTAAGGATAGGAATTCTCAGGAGTTGAGAAAACTCCTCCAAAGTGGGCACCAACTGATAGTCGGGGAAAGTGAAACAGTGATGAAGAGGGTCAAAGAACTGGAACAACACCTTCATCATGTCCTCTTCAATGTTGGTGTTGACTAGGCTGAGCAGTCTACCATGTCTTTCACTGAAGGGTGAGCTTTCCGGAATCCTTGATGTGAGCTCCTTGAGCTGAGGATGGATTCTCACAAGGTTGATTTGGATGGTTTTTCTTCGAAGAATTTCCATGACCTACAAAACAAGAACAAAGATGAAGATCTAATCCCTTGAAATGGTTAGTGAATGCATATGATGCTTTATGATGTTTATGATGTATGCACAAACATATGTACAAGCAAATCACACCAAGCCCTAGTTTCAGGCTTGCATGAGGTTTCATAGGTAAGTACCCTCTTGAGTGTAGTTGGCTTAAAAACCTGTCCTATAAATAGTAACCGGGTTCTAAGGAGCTCAATATCATTGGATTGTTTTCATTGTTCATTGTTTTGGTTTAGCCACTTAACTAACGACCAAAATATTCCAAGAAAACAACCCTCAATGAGTGTAGTATCGAGTATCTACAAACTTTGGACTGCACCAAAGCCGGTCATCTCACTACCCCTAATAAAAGGCCAAGATGGTCAAGTAAGGTTCTAGGTCATTAGTGCTTAGTGATATCACTCAGCGGCCCCGTACTCTCCTTGATTGAACTCAAGGGTTACTGGTACTCACAAATATGTCGCACTAATATAGATATTGCTTCAACCGTGTCGGTATACCCCGCACAGTTTCCACAACGTATTGCTATCTATGAATGTTTCCCCAAATCCGGGTGTAGGATTGCAAACCCAAACAGGAGAGCCAAGATATAAAGCAATCAAATCAAACAATTAGTCATGCAAGAGGGTGATCTAAGCCCTAAGGTTACTCCACTTAAAAAAGTCCCCAGCAGAGTCTCCAGTTCTGTGATACGGTGGGAGAACTGACTAGGGTTTTGCGTTTGTTTTCGCAAATGTTTCGGTTGAGCAAGAGTCGCCACCGACTTTTTATTTTATCCTAAGGAAAGGTTAAAAAGCACAGCAAAAACCTTTTGAGATGTTTTCTTGGGTTCGGGGAGTAGATTATAGAAAGGGAAGGTATTAGCACCCTTTCTATCCATGGTTATCCATGGGCTCTTAGTTACTTGCTTAGATCAACTTGCCTTGATTTTCAATTGTTTGAAATGGTGCTTTGTGCGTGGGTTTGAAAATGTTTTGAAAAAGATGCCTTGTCTAGGAAACCCTTGTAACAATTCTTTACTTGAATGTTTTACAAAAGGTGTTTGTCTTTTTGAAAAGATGTTTCAAGGTTTTTTGAAAGTTGTTTTGAAAGTGTAGTGATGTGTGGTTTGAAAAATAGGCAAGTGTTTTTGTTTTGCAAGTTGACAAGTACCCAAGAGCTATCTACCCTAAAGTTCTCAAAGATCTTTGCTATGTTTTAACCCTTTTAACAATTTTGTTCCACCATTGTATTTGGTGGACAATATTGTGTTAGGATGTGAACGGGACGGGCGCGGGTCATCGTTTAGACCATGATTGCAATGGTGCCAAGTATCTTTGGGCAATTTTTCTTTAAGGGACTTGATCATTTTTAGGCAACTTTTGAAAGCGTCATCGAGGGACTATGATCATTTGATTGTTTTGTTTTTTCTTGCCCAAAGATACCTAACATGCAATATGGCCCATTATTGAAGGCAACAAGTGGAGTATCCTAGGGGTGCAAGTGTGATTAGTGTTGTCCATTTTCATGCTTGTTTATCTTGAAGTTAGGTCAAACTATTTTGGTTAATTGATTTACATACAAACCCTAATTCTAACATGGCATAATTAGAAAGCTTTTAAATGCGAAAAATAAAAGGTCCTAAGTTATTACAACACAATATATGGGACGGGGGGTACAAATGTTCAAATGGGGGTATTTTGACAAGAAAATAAATTCTAACTATTACATCCAAAAATTGAAATTCCACAAGGGATTTAATTGCACAAGTATTAATAAAATAAAAATAAATATGCAAAAATGCAAAAATGGTTTTCATAAGTATGTAAAAAGTATTTATCATGTATCAAATAAACAAAAATAAAATTAATTAATTTTGTTATTTTTAGTTATTTAGGATAAACCCTAATTTTACTAAATAAAATGTATGAATTATTTAATATGTGCGATATTTATTAATTATGTATAAAAATAAATAAAAAAAGGGTATATTGTAAAAAAAAGTATTTTTAAGGTCAAAATATTAATAAAAATAAAATGTATTAATTCTTTGTATTTTCCCTAAATATATTAATAAACATAGATGTATTTATATTATTTATTAAATATATATTATATGTACAAAAATAAAATAAAATATTTAAAAAAAAAGTATATTTTATATAAAATGTTTTCAAAAATAAAAAAAAATCAGGAATAACACATGTTTGTATTATTTTTTATATTCTAAAATAAAAGTATACTTATTTATTTATCTACAAAAACTAAATAAAGCCAAATAAATATCAAAATAAATGCAAAAAATATGGGAAAAATTATTTTAATATTTTTTATGCTTTGTCAACAATAAATAAGTCAGAAACAAAAATCAAAAGTCAAAAATAGCAAAAATAAAATGCAATGGGCTAAGGAGGTGCAAATGTGAAATAGTGGTGTGAAAAGAAAAACAAATCTCAGGCCCAGCCCAAGACTTTGTCTTCTTCAACCTTCAGCTTCTTTGAACAAAACGCGTGTCTCTACTATCTCAAGATCCTTGGACTTTCAGCACAAACTCACAACATGAAAAATGTTAAGCATCAAACCACGATTCTGGACATATAAAAAACTTAACCTAACTCTCAGAAATTAGAGAGAATTTCTTCATCCCTAATTCTTAACCTAAGTTTTTATCAATGTTCAGACCTTAAATTCTCACAGCACATGCAAAATAAATGGAAAGTAAAGATATGTATAGCTTCAGGGACATGAGTAGAACATTTTTCATTCACAAACTTAGAGCTAATTCTTCCTATATTGAGAGATAGAAGTTCATGAACTTACCTATTCAGCTTGGATCGTGTCTGACAATGGAGGCACTTTCAAGGCAAAGTGAGTATTGGTACAGCTTGCTTGAAGGTCAGGGATGCTTTTCCAACCTTTACTTTGCTTTGAAACCAAATGAATCAAGCTATAGCAATCCACCTGCAAAACAGAAAATGTGAAAATGGTGAAGCTGGTTAGAGGTGTTACAGTCTGCTTCCGAGGCTTGGGACAATTTGTAGGGATGATAGGGAATGTGTTTGAACTGGTTTGGATGAAAGTGCACGAGTGGATTGAGCTATGGGATTCAAACTGCAGCTTATGCCCTGTTTTTGCAGTTTTATGGTGTTTCTGTGAATGGAGGGATATGGAAGATGATAGGCTCGTGTTTCAGCTCAGTTAGGTTATTTGGAAGGTGTACAACAACTTTGCTTAAGCTTGTTCTTGCTGGAATGAGAGTTGGTTCCAGTTATGCCAAGTTACTTCTAACTTAAGCAAGAAATGGCAAAGTTGGTTTCTAGGCCTGTACAGGCCCCTCAAGTATGCTGCACACTTGAGCCTTGATCAGTGTGATATCTCCATGAATCTTGTGTCCAAAGATATGCCTTGTACTTCCTGATTTTCAAACTTGACATAAAGTTCTACTTTTAAAAAATGGAAATATTGCTTTTTCTAATTATAGCTTAAACTTGTATGCAATGCTTAAACACATAATATAAGTCTTGAACACAAGGGGTTTGCATTAAATTTATGAGTGTGAATGAGATAAAGGACCTGTAATCCATCCTAGAACATGCTGAGTTCAAAATGCAAGGTTATGGACATGTAAATTGGGCATGAACAAAGTGAGTTTTTCCCAACTTGCCAAATTCGATTCTCCCTAACCATGAGGTTGTTTGATGAGTTCTTGGACATTTTGGAAAGCTTGGAATGTGTACTACAATCCATCTTTGTAATGCAAATTTAAATTCCAAGTGGAAGCATGTGAAAAGTTGCCATGAAGTTAGGTAAAAATCCTGCCTAAAATAGGTCAAAATTTCTCTAAGTTAAGAATGTTTTGCACCCTTGTTCCAAAAATCATAACTTGAGATACAAGCTTCTTTTGAGGAAACTTTGTGAATAAAAGTTGTATATTTTGCAATGAACTACAACTTTCATGTTTTGACTTTTGTTTGAATCCAAATGCATCTTGGTGGAAAAATGGGACAAAGTTAGGAAAAAATTAGGGATTTTCATAACTTAGAAAAATTCTAAGTTATGAAAATTCTTCATTTTAAACCCTAATTTGCAACTTTGGGTTTCTTGATGAACAAGTTTCATATTTTGACATGTTTTGATGAAAAATGAATCTTGACACTTGATTTTGACCAAAAGTCAAAGTTTGACTTTTCAGTGTACAGTCAAAAATGGATCAATTGACTGGAAAATTCATCTGTCAACCTTGTGCAATTGGGATCTTATGAATTTGTTGAACATGTCAAGACAAATCCATGGGGTCCTTGAGTCCATACATGAGCTTGGTTTGCCATTGGCTAGGTCAAACAGTCAAAAATTGCCTTTGTGCAGTCAAAACCCTAAAAATGACCATTTTGCCCTTTTGGTGATCTGATCAAGTTTCTTGTGGAATTGTGATTCAAACTTGATCAAATGGTCCATATGAGTTCATAATGTTGACGTGGGTCATAAATCATGAGGTTTGACTGTCAATTGGCCACAATTGACTTTTTCCCCAATACAGTTGATTTCTAGGTCAACTGTCCAATTGACTGGGCAAGGATTGGAATCAAGGCTTGAAACTTGGCATGGATAAACTTGTGAGTCCAATGTGAAGCATGAAAGTCACTTTGGGCATCCTAGGTCAAAACATCTTTGTGCAAACTCAAACCCTAATTTGGGTCAACAGTGCAAGGAGGAGTCTTGAGCAGAGCTAACCCTAACTTGATCTTGAGTTCCAAGAGTGTTGTGGTGAGAAAATATTGATGAAATGAGAGGGAAAATTTTGGGGTACAACAGTGCCATTTGAAGACCAAGTGTGGAGGTAACTCCTAATAGCTGTTGGTAGAGACCCCAATGACCATTTTTTCCATTGGCCTTTGGTGTTGTGGAAACAGAAACAAAATATAGTTGGAGGTGGTTCATACAATTATTAATGGAAGATATTGGAAAAGACAATAGATATGTCTTTATTTCAGATCAGAAAAAGGTTAGTAGTAACTACTTTTTATTATGACCATATTTTCAAGTGTTTGTTGTGTTTAAAATTAACTCAATTGTATCATTGTCACAGGGTTTGGTAGCAGTTTTCAAAGAGATGTTTGAAAGAATTGAGCATAGGTTATGTTTGAGACATTTGTATGCAAACTTCAAGAAAAAGTTTGGAGGTGGATCATTGATAAGAGACCTAATGATGGGAACAACAAAAGCAACTTACCAACAAAGATGGATGTAAAAGATGAATGAACTGAAGCAACTAGATCCAAAGGCTTGGGCATGGCTAATGGGAGTACCTCCAAAGTGTTGGTGTAAACATGCATTTAGTTTTTACCCTAAGTGTGATGTGCTAATGAATAACATAGCTGATTCTTTCAATGCCACCATTTTAGTAGCTAGAGATAAACCCATACTAATAATGTGTGAATGTATTAGAAAATACTTGATGAATAAGTGCAGTACTTCTACCATGAAACTTGAAAAATGGCCACACAAAATGACACAACTGCAAATGCAGCAGACACAACTGCAAATGCAGCATGCATAACTGCAAATGCATCAGAATTGTTTGGAGACATTACTAATTAAATGATATCGACTATACCTGATATTAATACAACTATGCAAACAACAGCTGCCAACAGTGTGCCAAGTATGATCAAGAAATGCAAGGCTAAGGTTAAACAAGATACCAAACCAATGAAAAAGAGGAAAAGTGAGAGAATAAAACTTAGATGGTTTCAAAATCCAATCATTGGGCCATGTTTCAAATACCAGCCAATGTGTTTGGGTGAAGAAGAAGAAGAAAGAATTTTGACTCAAGATTGAAATGGTTCTCAAAGTGCAAGGAAGGCTCGAAAGAAGACTAAGAAGAAATCAGTTAATAAACTTTAGAAATGACTTGACTGTTAGTGGTATTTTGTAATGCACACTTTTGGTGCATTATTTTGTAATGACAATTGCGCACTTTTGGTGCATTATTTTGTAATGACAATTACACACTTATGTTGTAATTTAATGCACACTTTTGGTGCTATGATGTAATGACAGTTGCACACTTTTGGTGCTATTTAGTAATGACTATTTGGTAAAGACAGTAACTTTAAGATTTTCATTAATTCAACAACAATGATCAACAAAGCAACAATTTGATAGAAACATTACACTAAGTTGAACAATACAACAAATCAATTGTTTGACATAAATATTAAGTTGAGCCTACATAAAAATCACGTAACATTACATTAAGTTGTACAATAATGCAAAAATCAACCAAGACATAACAATTGTCATCTTCAGCTTAACATGTATCTTCCTCTGAACTTCAACCTTCATCTTTGCTTTTTCTAACTTCTTCAAAGCAGTTTCTAATTTCACTTCTGCCTTGGCACATATTTGACGAAACGCGTGAATATTACTATTCTATTTTACTGAATCACCAAATTCATCATCCCATTGTTTACCGTGGTTTTTGGTAAACAACCGCTGATCTCCAAAAAGGAAAGTTCTTTTTGGTTTACTTACGGGATCGATCAGATTAATCCCGGAACATATACTAATTTTTATGTAAGATAGATAATCAGGAAGAACGCACGTTCGACAGAGAAAATATGTTTGAGATTTTGGAAAAATAGACAGAAATGTAGAAATGCAGGTAAAGAAGCAAGAAAGATAACTTTGCAAGATAATATTAAAACAATGTAAAAGACTTTCATTAATAAAAAGAGGTGTTTCCAACGTACATTTCTCAGTTTTATCCTTTTTCACACAGCGGTTACTTGGACAATGTTTGAGTGACTAGTACAATAGGTTGAACACACTTACAAACTACACAGGTTTCCTAATTTATACTAAAAACTAAGTAACCGTCGAGGGATGAATCTGCGCTAAGATGAAGACAAGTGTCTTCTGCATGTCCCTCGACCTATGGCTTTCAGCCACGTTGCTTCTTCTTAGCCACTAGCGAAACTTCCTTTCCCTCCAATAATTCAAATTCAAATGTCCCTCGTATCATGTGTCAAAGCGAGGATATTTTCTCTCAGTCGAAGGACATAAGTCCTCTTCAGTCGAAAAGACCTGAAAGTGAGCCCTGGTCGAAGGCTCAAATATAACTTAGATCTTTTTCCTAAGTTATTTCATACGTCGAACATTCTTCTTGGCTTGGTTTATTCCAGTTTTTTGGTCTAAAAGACCAAATATAGTAGGTGTCGAATTTGGGAGCCAACAAATTTCCCCCCAAGAATGTCTATTTCTACGCTCAAAGAAATAACCATTCTTTGATCTTTCCATTCGACACTTGTCTTTCTAGTTGTCCACAAGGTCCTGACGTGCGCTTTTCGTCTTCCAACAGCTGTTGCTCTTGGAAAAAACCATCATTACTCTTTCTCCAAGATGTCTTTTCTAACTGTCGTTACCACGCTGCCATGATGGCCATATTCCTATAACCTAGGCAAGCATGTCAAAACGTTTCCCAACGTCTGCACGGTAACAGCTTCATACTTTGCCACGTGCCCCACTATCTTCACAGCATTAAATGGCCCTGACGAGACATATCCCTTTCTGAAGGCTATAAATACTTCTGAGCCTTTTCATTTGGAACTTTCACTACTTCAAGCATTTCCAAATCTCCTGCTTTCAAACAACTTGTACTGTCAACTTCGTTTTCTCCAAATCTGCTACAATGGCTTTCCTTTCTAATGCACCAAACAATCCTCAACCTAAAAATGTTGATGATATCCAAAACCCACCAGAGGTCTTTTCTACTAACCCTTCTCCTTCCTCGATTAATGGGCTTCGGTACGTCGCTGAACCCATGACGAGGGAGTGGCGAGAAGCATATGATTCCCAGCTCCTCATTCCCATTAGGTATAATGGAGACATGTATGCTATGTCTGGTCCTTTGTCTTCGTGCGTCGAGAATCCCTTGAAGAATCGCGCCTTCTTCCCTACTCACCCAAGACTCAGACCCATAGGTTGCGCGAAGAAGCCTAGGGATGACCCTGAAGACGCTACTCCGGCCAATCAGTAGCATGCTCATACTATGGAGGATATTAACCTCCAATTTATGAACAAAGGGAACAGAATCTTTCGATCATGCCCTAACCTCTCCTCAGAGTATTCAGATTGGCTGAATAAGATGGAGAAGGCGCAAACCTCCGTCTGGAAGGAAATGGGAATTTATGATTTGGTGATGCTGTCGAAGACAGGATTGTCTTATTGTCCCCTCATGCTGGTATCTTCGCTGTATTTCTGGGATAGCGCACATTTTACCTTTCATCTTCCCTGTGGGATGATGACCCCCATCCTATTTGACATAGCTGCAATCGTCGGTCTTCGACCGACTGGCGATTATTTCGATCCTGAGGATTTGTCTGAGGATGTTATTGGGTTTGCAGCTACAAAACCCACCTACACCACCTTTATCAACCATTTCCACGATAAAGCCTCCAGTACTGTGTCGGAGGTGGAGCATATAGCCTTTTTGGCTATGTGGTTATCCCGTTTCGTTTTTTGCACTAAGTCACTTCAGGTGACTAAGAAGATGCTCACGCTTGCGACGCAACTTCACCACGGTTATCCCCTTTGTTTGGCCGAATTAATTTTGGCCAATCTATATGAGTCCATCAGTAATGGTGTGACCCAACTCAAGGTTAAAGGGGGCAGGGGGAGCCTGCTGCTATCTGGCCCTTTTTGGCTTCTCCAACTTTGGCTCAATGCCACCTTTGAATCTTTTCTTCCTCAGAAGAAAAATATTAATGAAGAGGCCCCAAAAATCCTGAACAGGAGGGTCGAAGGTACCAGGCTTGCACTGCTGACTCCTACTGATGAAGGCCAACAGTTTCAGAAGGCTTTCACAAGCTTCGTGATGATGTTTGCGGAGTGCAAACGTTTTGTTTCAACCATGGCTCCTTTTTCCAGTCGAAAAGTTGGTCCAGAATGGTTCAGCAGACCATTTCCTTCGAATGAGGAGTGTGATACGGTGGGAGAACTGACTAGGGTTTTGCGTTTGTTTTCGCAAATGTTTCGGTTGAGCAAGAGTCGCCACCGACTTTTTATTTTATCCTAAGGAAAGGTTTAAAAAGCACAGCAAAAACCTTTGAGATTTTTCTTGGGTTCGGGGAGTAGATTATAGAAAGGGAAGGTATTAGCACCCTTTCTATCCATGGTTATCCATGGGCTCTTAGGTACTTGCTTAGATCAACTTGCCTTGGTTTTCAATTGTTTGAAATGGTGCTTTGTGTGTGGTTTTGAAAAGGTTTTGAAAAAGATGCCTTGTATAGGCTACCCTTGTAACAATTCTTTACTCGAATGTTTTACAAAAGGTGTTTGTCTTTTTGAAAAGATGTTTCAAGGTTTTTCTGAAAGTTTGTTTTGAAAGTGTTTGTGAAGTGGGTTTTGAAATAAGGCAAGTGTTTTCTTGGAAAGTTGACAAGTACTTAAGAGTTTATCTACCCTAAAGTTTTCTCAAAGATTTTTGTTATGTTTTAAACCTTTTGACAATTTTGTTCCACCATTGCATTTGGTGGACAATCTTGTCTTAGGAGGTGAAAGGGACGGGCGCGGGTCATCGTTTAGACCATAGTTGCAATAGCGTTAAATGTCTTTGGGCAATTTTCTTTAAAAGGGACTTGATCATTCATTTAAGCAACATTTTGTGGGACTATGATCATTTGATTGTTTGTTTTTACCCAAAGAAATTCAACATACAATATGGCCCAATTATTTGAAGGCAACAAAGTGGAATACCCTAGGGGTGCAAGTGTGAAATGTATTGTCCATTTTTCATGCTCATTTATCTTGTATTAGGTCCAACTATTTTGTTCATTTTTATTCGCATACAAAACCCTAATTCTAGCATAGTATGTTTAGAAAGCGATAAAGTGCGAAATTTAAAATCCTACGCTATTACAACACAATAATATGGGGAGGGGGGTACAATGTTTCAAATGGGGATATTAAGACAAGAAATTGAATCTAAGCTATTACATCATTTTCTATGAATATTTACAAGATAAATAAATGTATAATTTAAATGGTAAATAAAACAAATATGCAAGAATGCAAAAGGAATTTTTATATGTATGAAAAAAGTATTATTTATGTAAAATAAAAAAAGAAAATAAAAAGGTATTATTTTTGAGGTATTTTCAAATTTAGGGCAAAACCCTAATTTTTTTGATCAAAAGGGACATTAATTAATCAATTCATATAATATTTATTATTTACATACAAAAATAAAATAAAATATGGTATATTTGTAAAAAGGCCTTTTTTAGTATTAAATATTAAAAAATAAAATATGCACATTTTTTGATATTTTCTCCTAAGTATATTAATATACCTATATATTTATATTATTTACAAATAAATATCATATATATATAAATGATAACAATTAATATTTATATATAAATAAAAAATATGTTTTGTACAAAATATTTTCAAAAGGGAAAATGTAATAAAAAAACAGAAAAGAAAATATATTTGCACTATTTTTTTCTAGTTTTCTAAATAATAGTGTGTATATATATATATATATATATATATATATATATATATATATATATATATATATATATATATATATATATATATATATATATATATATATATATATATATATATATATATATATATATATATATATATATATATATATATATATATATATATATATATATATATATATATATATATATATATATATATATATATATATATATATATATATATATATATATATATATATATATTTATGTATAAATGTCAACATAATTAAATAAATGCCTAAAAAATAGAAAAATGGTGTAAAAATTTATTTTTAGATTTTTAATATCATAAGCAAAAATAAACAAGTCAGACCAAAAAAGAAAAAGTCAAAAAATCATTAAAAATAACAAAATGGGCTCAGGGGGTGCAAAAGTAAATGTATGGTGCAAAAAGGAATAACAAACAGGCCCAGCCCAGAAAATGGTTGTCTTCAACCTTCAGACCAAACAATTCAAAAAATGCGCGCCTTTCTTCATCAATCCTTAACTCCTGATTCCTGGTTTTTTAACAAAAACTCATAACATAAAAAATGTTCAGCATGAAGAGACGATTCTAACCATATGCATAACTTGATCTAACTCTCTAAGATGAGGGAGAATTTCTCCTCCCCCAAATCCTAACCTAGTTTTTCTGCCATTTTCAAACTCCAAATTCTCACAGCTCAAGCAAAAGAAATGAAAAGTAAAAGAACGTACATGTTCAGTGGCATGAGTAGGACATTGTTTATTCACAAACTTAAGGCTAATGATGCATAATAAGAGAGATACGAGTTCACCAAGATACCTGTTCAGCTGAAGTTCTATCTTGCAATGGGGGAGCTTTCAGTGCAAGGTGATGATTGGAAAAGCTTCCTTGAGGTCCAGGGATGCTATTCCAATGTTTACTTTGTCTTGAAAGCTTCTGAATCGTGCTAGAGCACTTCACCTGCAAAACAAGAAACTAAAAATGGTGGAAGTGGTTAGAGGTATTACAGGTCGTGCTTCAGGTCATGGTTAGCTTGCATAGATGCTAGGGGATGTGTATGAACTGGTTTGGGCAAGAAAGCTTGAGAGAAATGGGAGATAGCACTCAAACTGCAGGCTTTGCCCTGTTTGTGCAGTTTGAGAGTGGTTATGGCAATGGGAGTGTTTGAGAGGTGCAAGGGTCGTGCAAAAGCTTGGTTCTGATCTTTGGAGTGTGTTTTCAATATTTGCTTAAGGGTTTCTTGACTGATATGAGAGATGTGTTATGTTATGGCACTTTTCTCCACTCTTAAGCAAACAAAGGCAACTTGGTGTTTTTGGTCAGTAGGGGACCTCTAATGAGCTGCATAAACTCTCCTTGATCAGAGTGATTTGTCCATAATCTTGTGACCATTAGATCTTGCTTGTACTGCTTGGATTTGTAATTGGACATAAAGTGAACTTTTGCAAAAATGGATAGTTTGCTTTATCTATAAATGGATTAAACCTTCATGTAATGTTCGAACACAAAGAACATGGTCTTGGCACAAAGAATATGCATTAAATTTATGAGTGTAATTGAGATAAAAGGCATGTAATCAAGGGGCATGCTGAGTTTTGAAAATGCATAGTGTTATGAATCATGTGTTGGTCAAGAACAAAAGTGAATTTTTACCATATTGTGAAATTCGATTCTCTCAAGTTATGAGGTTGTTTGATGAGTTATTGGATATTTTGGAAAGCTTGGAATGTGTACTACAATCCATCTTTGAAATGCAAATTGAAATTCCAAGTGGAAGTGTATGGAAAATGGCCTTGAAGTGGGGTAGAAAACCTTGTCAAAATAGGTTAAAATTTCACTAAGTTAAAAATGGTTTAGTGCCCTTATTCAAGAATTTGTAACTTGAGATACAAGCCTCAAATGGGAAAACTTTGTGAATCAAAGTTGTAGATTATGCAACAAGCTACAACTTTCATGTTTGGACTTTTGTTTGAATCCAAATGGATCTTGGTGAAAAAGTGGGGCAAAGTTGGGAAAAAATTAGGGTTTTTCATAACTTAGAAAAATTCTAAGTTATGAAAAATTCTAATTTTTAACCCTAATTTGCATTTTGTGATTTCTTGGTGAACAAGTTTCATGATTTGGCATGTTTTGATAAAAAATGAATCTTGACTCTTGATTTTGACCAAAAAGTCAAAGTTTGACTTTTCAGTATACAGTCAAAATTGATCAATTGACTGGGAAATTCAACTGTCAATCTTATGTACTTGGGATCTTTTGAGTTTGTTGAGCATATCAAGATAATTCCATGGGGTCCTTGAGTCCATGTGTGAGCTTGGTTTGCCATTGGCTAGGTCAAACAGTCAAAAATTGCCTTTGTGCAGTCAAAACCCTAAAAATGACCATTTTGCCCTTTTGGTGATCTAATCAAATTTCTTGGGGAATTGTGATCCAAACTTGATCAAATGGTTCATATGAGTTCATAATGTTGATGTGGGTCAAATTTCATGAGGTTTGACTGTCAATTGGCCACAGTTGACTTTTTCCCCAATACAGTTGATTTCTAGGTCAACTGTCCAATTGACTGGGCAAAACTTGGAATCAAGACTTGAAACTTGATATGGGTAAACTTGGGAGTCCAATATGAAGCATGAAAGTCATCTTGGGCACTTTAGGTCAAAACATCTTTGTGCAAACACAAACCCTAATTTGAGTCAACAGTGCAAGGAGAGGTCTTGAGCAGATGAAACCCTAACTGGATCTTGAGCTTCAAGGGCTTTGTGGTGAGAAATCAATGAGAAATGGGAGGGCAAATTTTGGGGTACAACAGTTGCCCCTGTTCAATCTTCTTGAATCCGAAGAGTTAGATTGGCAAGTTTGCCTTTCGTGACTCGAGGGTAAAAGGAGATTGGACACTAGAGTGCCCGGAAATTTGCACTTGTCAAAGCAATGGATGCGGGAATGGGCTTAGAGATGCCATTTGGAGATGGGCTTAACGATGCCATCTGGGAGAGTGACAGAAATCTTGTCGGGGATGGGCTTAGAGATACCATCTGGAAGGGAATATCAGGAAGGTGTCCAAGCTTGGGACCATCTCTGAACTGGGGGGTCTGAACAAGCAATAGATTGACATCCGTTGTTGGGAGGAATCTGTAAACTGTTTTCAGTGGTTTGGAGAAGAAGCTGAACAAGCGATAGGTTAACATCCATTTACTTGGAGAACCTGCAAACTGTTTTCAGAAATCTTGAAGTTGAATAAGCAATAGAGCAGCATCCGTTGTTGGGAAGCGTCCGTAAACTGTTTTCAAAAGTTGCATCTGAACAAGTCGATAGATTAACATCCGTTGTTGGGAAGAATCCATAAACTGTTTTCAGAAGTCTTGAAGAAGAATCTGAACAAGTGACAGGTTAACATCTGTTTACTTGGAGAACCCGTGAACTGTTTTCAGAAATCTTGAAGTTGAATAAGCAATAGAGCAACATCCGTTGTTGGGAAGCGTCCGTGAACTGTTTTCAAAAGTTGCATCTGAACAAGTCGATAGATTAACATCCGTTTACTTGGAGAACCCGTGAACTATTTTCAGAAATCTTGAAGAAGAATCTGAACAAGTGACAGGTTAACATCCGTTTACTTGGAGAACCCGTGAACTGTTTTCAGAAATCTTGAAGTTGAATGATTTTAGTCTGTCGACTGATCTTTCCTGAAAAGGTAAAGAGTTAGTTGTATGCAATGTTATGATGCATGATGCAATTTACGTGACATCAATGTTTATGACATGAATGTGATGAATGCGCATGTAAGCTGACGAGCTATCTTGCTGAGGATAAATGAATCCGAGGTGGCTGAAGATAAAAGCATCTTGACTGCTGCCGGGGAAAATAAATCCTTGGCTGCTGCTGGGGAAGAGAATTCCTGATGACCTCTACTGGGGAGTATCAATCTAGTAGACTCATGCTGGGGAGGTAAGACTGAGAATCTTCAGCTTGATAGGAAGTAACTCTGGCGATCTCACTGGGGAACTCAAGATTTCTCTTCCTAAAATTCTGTGGGGAGAAGGCTCATTAGTCTGGCTCCGCTGGGGATATTGAAAATTTGCACTCTGAGGGAAATTGAGCTCTGGAAGACTCTCTGGCAGGTGATAACAAAGATAAACTCCTCTGGGGATCATATTGATAAGTTGTGCTGGGAAACTCTTGATGAACTCCGCCGGGGATAGGAAGAATTCTGGCAAGTGCGATCTTCTGTGGTTGTTAGCTGAGGATAACCCAGTTATAAGCCTTTGTGAGGAATAACTTTGAATAAAACTCGGGAGAGGCATTCGTGCTCTGCGGGGAAATACCTTCCAGAACCTTACTGGGGATAAGCTTCGAGAGTCTGTTGGAGATAAGCCTCAGGGTTTGCTAGGGATGTGGATTCCAAATCTCTTGGGGGGTTTCCTTCGAAAGGGTGTCAAGATATCCATCTGTACCTTCATCCTATCAGTAATCCTTTTTCTTAGGTTCCTTTAGGAAGTGATTATGTTTCAAATGCATATGCCTATTTAACAAAACATTGGACGTTTCTCAAAATAAAACAAATAGTGCAAGAGAAAAAGAAAAGGGAAATGACACAAATTTTTGGGAAGAGTATTTGTATTGATTTTCTTTGAGTATATTTGTACAAAGGAGACAATCATCCTAGTAAGAGGACTTTGTCGTAAATATTGAAAGATTTTATACAAAATAAAGGATGGCTATGTGAAATAATTCCATGGGATTCCGTTCCGCTATAGCTTTCACAACTCTGAATATCTGTCCATTCAATGCTTCGTTTGACGATGACTGGATTGATCAGAAGTCTGGAACTGGTTGATGAAGAGATTGTTTTTGAAGTGATCCGACGAGACATAGTCATACGCTTTAATTCCCTAACTTTTTCCTGAACCGCCCTTTCGGGTTTTCGATCCACCGGGAAACCCCTTTTTGCCCAAGCCGCCCTTTCGGGTTTTCGACTTGCCGGGTGTACAGATTTTTTCGTTTCTATCCCTAATTTTTGCCTGAACCGCCCTTTCGGGTTTTCGGTTCACCGGGATGCCCATTTTTGCCCAAGCCGCCCTTTCGGGTTTTCGACTTGTCGGGTTATTTTATGCGTAGTATCTTTTGACTATGTCTGCGTTCGCAGGGTGCGGCAAATCGTCGCCGTCCATGGTGGTCAGAATCATTGCACCACCAGAAAATATGCTCTTGATCACAAATGGTCCTTCATATGTAGGAGTCCATTTGCCCCTGGGATCACTTTGCGGCAAGATAATCCGCTTGATTACGAGATCTCCGACTTGATACACTTGACGTCTGACTTTCTTATTGAAGGCCTTGATCATCCGCTTTTGATACGTCTGACCATGGCATATAGCAGCAAGTCGCTTCTCGTCGATCAGATTGAGTTGATCAAGTCGGGTCTGCATCCAATCATCTTCATTCAAACCTGCATCCTTCATAATCCTTAGAGAAGGGATCTGGACTTCCATAGGCAAAACAGCTTCCATGCCATAAACCAAAGAAAATGGGGTTGCCCCAGTTGAAGTACGTGTCGTCGTACGGTATCCATGCAGAGCGAACGGTAACATCTCATGCTAGTCTTTGTAAGTGACTGTCATTTTCTGAATGATCTTCTTAATGTTTTTGTTCGCAGCTTCAACAGCACCGTTCATCTTCGGCCGATAGGGAGATGAATTGTGATGATAAATCTTGAACTGTTCGCATAATGCAATGATCATTGTGTTATTCAGATTTGTACCGTTGTCCGTGATGATCCTGTCTGGAACACCATACCGACATATGAGATTTTACTTGATAAAGAGGGCAACCACATTTTTGGTCACAGAGGCGAAGGAAGCTGCTTCGACCCATTTAGTGAAGTAGTCAATGGCAACCAGGATGAAGCGATGTCCGTTGGAAGCCGTGGGCTTGATCTCTCCAATCATATCAATGCCCCACATTGCAAAGGGCCACGGAGCAGTCAGGACGTTAAGGGGAACCAGAGGAATATGAACTTTGTCAGCATAGACTTGACACTTGTGGCAAGTACGGGAATGTTGATGGCAGTCAGCCTCCATGGTAAACCAATAATAGCCTGCCCTTAGGATCTTCTTAGCCATTGTATGCCCGCTCAAGTGAGTGCCAAATGTGCCGCTGTGTATATCAGTCATGATCAACTCTGCTTCAGCTTTATCCACACATCGGAGTAATACACAATCATGGCTTCGTTTGTAAAGGATGTCGTTGCTCAGGAAAAACTTAGCAGCGAATTTCCTTAAGAACTTCTTGTCATTTACGGAAGCTCCTTCTGGATAATCTCTAGTCTCGAGATACCTTTTGATTTCATGGAACCAAGGTTGTTCCATTACTTCTTCGGTATTAATCTCGTGGCAATGTGCCGGTTCATCCATTCGCTTGATGGTGATTTGGGGAGCCTCGTTATCCCAGTTGAGTTTAAACATGGAGGACATTGTGGCTAAAGCATCGGCTAGCTGATTCTCTTCTCGCGGGAAATGCTCGAAGGTAATTTGCTCGAAATGAGGCAACAATGTCAGGACATGTTCTTTGTATGGGATAAGATTAGGATGCTTGGTATCCCAGTCTCCTTTGATTTGGCTGATGACCAAAGCCGAGTCCCCAAATACGATCAAAGATTTGATCCCCAAGTCTATAGCAGCCTCGAGACCAAAGATGCAAGCTTCATACTCAGCCATGTTGTTTGTGCAGCTGAAGCAAAGTCGGGCCGTGAAAGGAGTGTGACAACCTTCTGGAGAAATGAGTACTGCGCCAATACCGTTTCCAAGTGCATTTGAAGCACCATCAAAGTACAGGGTCCATCGGGATCCCTTTTCGGGTCCGTCATACGGTCCGTCACTTTCAACGTTGTCCAAATTCATGATGTCCTCGTCTGGGAAGTCAAATCTCATGGGTTGATAGTCTTCGATAGCCTGATGAGCCAGATGGTCAGCTAGTACACTCCCTTTTATAGCTTTTTGGGTGGTGTACTGGATGTCATACTCGGTTAAGATCATTTGCCATCTAGCTATCCTTCCAGATAAAGCGGGCTTCTCGAAGATATACTTGATAGGGCCCATTTTGGATATCAACAAGGTAGTATGAGTCAGCATATACTGTCTTAGTCGGCGAGCAGCCCATACCAAAGCGCAGCAAGTTTTCTCGATCAGTGAGTAGCAAGTCTCACATTCAGTAAACTTTTTACTAAGGTAATAAATAGCATGCTCTTTTCGACCAGACTCGTCATGCTGGCCCAAAACACACCCCATTGAGTTATCCAAGACGGTCAAATACATGATCAATGGTCTTCCTTCGACGGGTGGCATCAGAATAGGAGGTTCTAGCAAATACTCCTTGATTCTATCAAAAGCAGCTTGACAATCGTCGTTCCATTCCACTACCTGATCTTTCTTCAAGAGTTTGAAAATTGGCTCACAGGTAGAAGTCAGATGTGAGATGAATCTGGCAATATAGTTTAAGCGCCCCAAGAATCCTCTAACCTCCTTTTCAGTACGGGGAGCAGGCATCTCTTGTATTGCTTTTACTTTTGCTGGATCGACTTCAATGCCTTTGTTGCTTACAATGAATCCCAGGAGTTTACCAGACCTAACTCCAAAAGTGCATTTACTTGGATTCAGCCTGAGCTTGTATTCTTTCAACCTGGCAAATAGCTTTTCCAGATGTTCAAGGTGCTCTTCCTCTGTTTGTGATCGAGCTATCATATCGTCTACGTAAACTTCAATCTCATGATGTATCATGTCATGAAATAAAGCTACCATGGCGCGTTGATAAGTTGCCCCTGCGTTCTTCAGCCCGAACGGCATCACTTTGTAACAGAAAGTGCCCCATTGTGTAACAAAAGTTGTTTTCTCCATATCCTCGGGAGCCATTTTGATTTGATTGTAGCTCGAGAATCCGTCCATGAAGGAAAACACTTTATGCTGAGCTGTATTGTCGATCAAGATGTCAATATGAGGTAGCGGGAAATCATCTTTAGGGCTGGCCCTATTCAAATCCCGGTAGTCCACACACATTCTGACTTTGCCATCTTTCTTCGGTACCGGTACGATGTTAGCGACCCATTGAGGATAGGACGTAACAGTCAGGAAGCCAGCATCGAATTGCTTCATTACTTCTGCTTTGATCTTTTCGGACATGTCAGGCCTCATTCGGCGAACTTTTTGCTTGATTGGTGGACAGTCTTCTCTTGTGGGGAGACGGTGAACCACGATGTCTGTGTCTAGACCCGGCATGTCTTCATAGGACCAAGCGAAGATTTCAACATACTCATTCAACAACTGTATCAGGCGTTCCTTAACTTTTGGTTCCAGGTTGGCACCCACCTGCACCTCCTTCCGATCCTCCTTGGTTCCCAAGTTAACAGCTTCCAATGGCTCTTCATGCGGTAAGATGGCCCTTTCCTCTTGTTGCAGAAGTCTGGCTAGTTCCCCGGGTACTTCACAACCTTCGTCATCTTCATACTCGGCTAGATTGACCAGATTTTCAGAGTTATTGAAAGATACAGCAGAATAGTCACCCATGGAATCCGGAGTGGATGGGTACCTGCATTGGTGAGTGTGGGTGTGTGTAAGGGATAGCCATCCTTAAACAAAAAATGCAAAAGGAAAGAAAATGAACATAAGCAGTTTATCAAATGAAAAACGTCCAATGAATCATTAAACATGGCATATGAATATGAAAAATAGTCAAAACCCTTACAAGTGGACCTACATGCCCCGGGTAAGGCAGGAGGTGAAAAGATAGTGTACGGATTGTTTGAAAGTAAAATATTACAGACCAAATAAGAAATGTTTAACAGATAAATTACTGGTGAATAAAAGTGATGGGGACAAAGTCTTTAGCCTCCCAATTGCTCAATCCTCCTTTGACAGTTGGATAAATCCACTCTTCAATGTTGCTTTCTTGGTCCTCCTCTTCCAGGGCGTTGATTCCGTAGGGAGAAATTTTGACTGGCGCCCTTTCAATCTTCGCACGGCGCATAGCTTTCTGGCCGGTGGCTGTGAACCCTAACCCAAACTTGTCAGTCTTATGCGGAAAGTCGGGTAACTGCCCCCATGTTGAATTCTTCCCTTCTTTTATTGCGGCCCTTGCATCCTCCAGAGATGCCATCCTGGCCATCTGTCTTGGTGTCTCAGCTGCCAACTTCGCTACTGCTATTTCAGGAAGGACTTCTTCGAAATGTTGAAACGGTGTCTCAATGAACTCTCCTTCAACCTCCACACACCGGAAAGAATTTAAGTGGCTAATCATATACTCTTCTTCGCCATGGACAGTGATGATCTTTCCCTTGACAGGATACTTCAACATCTGATGTAAGGAGGAGGTGACTGCCCCAGCAGGGTGTATCCAAGGTCAACCCAGCAGGCAGGAGTATGATGGACGGATGTCCATTACATAGAAAGTGGATTTAAACACCTCAGTACCTATCTTGATGGGAATTTCAACCTCTCCATGGACCATTCTCTTCGACCCATCGAAAGCTCTGACGACAATATCACTCAGCTTCAATTCCAACCCTTCGCAATCTAGCCGGTCCAAGGCCTTCTTAGGCAAAACATTCAGCGACGAACCGGTATCAACCAAAACATGTGCAAGGGTGGTTCCGCGACACTCGATTGAAATATGCAAAGCATCATTGTGGTTTCGGCCTTTAGGGGTTAGGTCGGCATCAGAAAAACCTAATCCATTGTCCGCAGTCAGGCTAGCCACACAATGTTGAAATTGATCCGCAGAGGTTTCCTGGGGCACATGAGCTGCCTTCAGAAACTTAATCAAAGCTTTAGCGTGCGCTTCTGAGCAAAGCAATAGTGTCAGCATGGAGATCTTGGAGGGGGTTTGCCCCAACTGTTCCACCACATCGTAATCACTTCTCTTGATTATCCTCAAAATCTCGTCCATTTCTTTCTTGGAGGTTTCCGGGATCACCAAGGGTTGAGCCCTCGTCCTGACGGGCTCATCTTGTACTCCCTTTCCTTTATCAGCAATGGTAGGAGAGACAGCACTAGGAACAACAACTTCTTCAATCAAAGGAGTTCTAGCGGAGAGTTTTACTGGTGCAGGGATGACTTCTTTAGCTGATGAGGGTCCAAAGACTGCTCTTGGAGGGGCAATCTCTGGAGAAAATATTCTCCCACTCCTGGTGATTTTGCTGGTGCCCGCAATGTTACTAATGCTGGCTTCTTCATCATCCGAACTTTCTTCAATTACTTCGATTTGCTTGATACCATGGTAGTAGACGTCACCACCATAGTTCCAAGGTATCGACTTCTCAGAAACATAGGGAACAGGCCCTGGCATTGTTATCTTTAAAGGAACAGATTTTGCAGCTGGTGTAATCTTAACTGGCTTTTTGACGGCCTTGGAAAGATTGGCGTGAATGGTTATGATTGAGACATTTTCAACATGAACTGGAGCAGCAGAAACTTTTTCGAACAAAATTTGTCGGCTATCCATAAGGCCTTGGATGCCTTTCTTTAATAGCGGACAATCAAACGACAGAGAGTGGCAACAGTAGCAGTCTTCTTTACATCCCGGGAAGATCCCGACCCTTAACAAATTCAACTTAATGGTTAGCAGTGGAGTAGTCAGATCACTGACGTCAGCAACATACAAATCCTCTTCAATGGCATTGATATTTCGGCCGTGCTTCGGCATAGGTGCAGATATCACATTAGGTTTCTCTGGAGCGTCAAACTCTACCTCCTTAGCCTCTATCAGGTCTTGGATTTTATGCTTGAGTGCCCAACAATCATTGATGTCGTGTCCAACACTGTCTGAATGATAGGCGCATTTAGCATTGGCATGATAATGCGGGGAGGACGTATTCACATTCTTTGGCGCCTCCTTGATGGTGGCAAGATTCAACTTCAATAGATGGGGAAGCACTTGTGCTGGAGTCATATTAATACGGGTGAACTGCCGTTGTGGCCTTTCCACCCGTTGCTGATTTGGTCTGGACTGGTTATAGTGAGGCTGCTCACTTGGAGTGTTTTGAATCATTACGGCCCCCACAGTTGGCCGACGCTCCATCTTCCCTGCTCTTCTCTGAGAATATACCATAGCTGTCTCCTTCTTAAAAGGCTTCTTCTCAACACTTGTAGCAATACCCTTCTGAATCTTTCCTGACTTGATGCCAGCTTCTATTCTTTCGCCGGTTAAGATCAAATCGGTAAACCCTGCGGAAGAGTTACCAATTAGATGATTGAAAAATGGCCCAGATAGGGTCCCAAGAAACATATCAACGAGCTCACGATCGGTTAAAGGAGGTTGCACCCTGCCAGCCAAATCCCTCCATTTTTGTGCATATTCTTTGAATCCCTCACTTTTTCCTAGTGACATACCCTGAAGTTGGGTACGAGTAGGAGCAAGATCAGAATTATACTGGTATTGTTTGTAGAAAGCGGTGGCCAAATCTTCCCAATTTCTGACACTGGTTCCTTCTAGCTGATAAAACCACTCCAACTGAGCTCCCGATAGGCTGTCTTGAAAGAAATGAATCCAGAGATTTTTATTTGCCGTATAGGGTTGAATTTTTCTCATGTAGGACCTGAGATTCATTTTGGGACAGGACAGCCCATCATACCTCACAAACACTGGCACTTTGAATTTTGGGGGAATCACAATTCCGGCAACCAAGCCCAAGTCTTCAAAATCCAAACCCGGCACTCTTTGCAATTCCATGGCGGCCAATCTGTCTTCTAAACCCTTGTATTTATCATCAGCTGGAGGGTATTGCTGGTCAGAATAATCTTCATCCTCTTCAACCTCTTCCTCCTCCGCATCAGACTCGGAAGGCACCGCAACTCGATCTCTTTTACTAGTTCCTTCATCAGAAGTAGGAGGAAATTCAAGCACTCTCCGAGCTTCTCTGTCAAATCTTCTCCCCAAAGTAGCCACTCCGACCCTCTTTTTCTTCTTCATTGGGTCCTTATTCTCCAAATGAGTCTTGATATCCTCTTGACTTTTAACCAAAGTCATCAAGAGTTGCTGGAACTGTGCATTCTGGGCTTGTAGGTCTTTGACTGTTTGCTCGAGATCCATCCTACTGAAATAAACAGCAGACAGATAAGGAAACCTGGAGTGAGACCTGCTTATGCACATGATGAATGGTATGCTGATGTATGCAATGCATTCAAGGATTTAGGACATTCAAAATTGTTTCAGACAAAGAAGAACGCACGTCATATTAATAAGAAGAAATTTGTTAGTACATAAATGCCCCATGGGCCAAATGTTACAAAATAAACTTCTCAAGGCAGAAAGACATTGCGCATCCTCTTTGGTGCGATGTAGGTGTTGAGGGCCTCTTGCTCGTGGAGTCGGCGGGTAAGCTCTAGAACCTTCTTTTCACTGGCGTGGTAGCTAGCTTCAAAAGTGTTCTGTTCCTCCTTGAGTTGAATCCAACTTTTATGCATTTCCTCCCACGATGTAGGCATGTCTGGATGTAGGATGGTGTAGGGAACCTCTCCTTCATTTACGGGCTCTTTAATCATAGGGAGAACATGAGGATAAGGCATCATTAGACTTTGGGCTCGGGCTCGTACCCACTTGAGATAGGGCTCAAGAGGGATGGAGTTCTTGTGTCCCAGAGTCTTGCTATCAACCTTGTTGAGTTTTCCCCAAGCTCTGATGAATCTTTGGCGAAGTCCTTGCGCATCGTTGTCGAAGTCAAAAACTAGGTTAGGAATCAACATATCATGAGGGCCATCCCTCCGTGCATATCCAAATTGCCTCAAAGTTAGGCAAGGGTTGTAGGTGATACCTCCTCTAATTCCAAGTAAAGGAACATTAGGAAATTCTCCACAACGATCGACGATGATGACATTTTCTCTGGACCGAGAACACCAATGCACATCAGAATGAGTAAGAGTCATCAATCGTTGGGACCACCTTGTACCCTGGTCATTCTTCAAGACAGATTGTGGAAGGTGCGAAATAAACCACCTTGCAGGGAGAGGAGTACAGCACATGAGAACACCCCTCTTTCTCATTGTTCGTGTGTAAAATGAGTGAAGGATGTCCCCAAGCAATGTTGGTATTGGATTTCTGGACAAGAAGATTTTGACGGCGTTGACATCTACCAATTGGTCAGGATTTGGGAACAAGACCAACCCGTAGATAAGGAGTGCCACAATCTCTTCAAAGGCTTGTAGGTCCAATGAGTTCCAACATTCTTGTTCACACAGCGGTTACTTGGACAATGTTTGAGTGACTAGTACAATAGGTTGAACACACTTACAAACTACACAGGTTTCCTAATTTATACTAAAAATAAGTAACCGTCGAGGGATGAATCTGCGCTAAGATGAAGACAAGTGTCTTCTGCATGTCCCTCGACCTATGGCTTTCAGCCACGTTGCTTCTTCTTAGCCACTAGCGAAACTTCCTTTCCCTCCAATAATTCAAATTCAAATGTCCCTCGTATCATGTGTCAAAGCGAGGATATTTTCTCTCAGTCGAAGGACATAAGTCCTCTTCAGTCGAAAAGACCTGAAAGTGAGCCCTGGTCGAAGGCTCAAATATAACTTAGATCTTTTTCCTAAGTTATTTCATACGTCGAACATTCTTCTTGGCTTGGTTTATTCCAGTTTTTTGGTCTAAAAGACCAAATATAGTAGGTGTCGAATTTGGGAGCCAACAAATTTCCCCCCAAGAATGTCTATTTCTACGCTCAAAGAAATAACCATTCTTTGATCTTTCCATTCGACACTTGTCTTTCTAGTTGTCCACAAGGTCCTGACGTGCGCTTTTCGTCTTCCAACAGCTGTTGCTCTTGGAAAAAACCATCATTACTCTTTCTCCAAGATGTCTTTTCTAACTGTCGTTACCACGCTGCCATGATGGCCATATTCCTATAACCTAGGCAAGCATGTCAAAACGTTTCCCAACGTCTGCACGGTAACAGCTTCATACTTTGCCATGTGCCCCACTATCTTCACAGCATTAAATGGCCCTGATGAGACATATCCCTTTCTGAAGGCTATAAATACTTCTGAGCCTTTTCATTTGGAACTTTCACTACTTCAAGCATTTCCAAATCTCCTGCTTTCAAACAACTTGTACTGTCAACTTCGTTTTCTCCAAATCTGCTACAATGGCTTTCCTTTCTAATGCACCAAACAATCCTCAACCTAAAAATGTTGATGATATCCAAAACCCACCAGAGGTCTTTTCTACTAACCCTTCTCCTTCCTCGATTAATGGGCTTCGGTACGTCGCTGAACCCATGACGAGGGAGTGGCGAGAAGCATATGATTCCCAGCTCCTCATTCCCATTAGGTATAATGGAGACATGTATGCTATGTCTGGTCCTTTGTCTTCGTGCGTCGAGAATCCCTTGAAGAATCGCGCCTTCTTCCCTACTCACCCAAGACTCAGACCCATAGGTTGCGCGAAGAAGCCTAGGGATGACCCTGAAGACGCTACTCCGGCCAATCATTAGCATGCTCATACTATGGAGGATATTAACCTCCAATTTATGAACAAAGGGAACAGAATCTTTCGATCATGCCCTAACCTCTCCTCAGAGTATTCAGATTGGCTGAATAAGATGGAGAAGGCGCAAACCTCCGTCTGGAAGGAAATGGGAATTTATGATTTGGTGATGCTGTCGAAGACAGGATTGTCTTATTGTCCCCTCATGCTGGTATCTTCGCTGTATTTCTGGGATAGCGCACATTTTACCTTTCATCTTCCCTGTGGCATGATGACCCCCATCCTATTTGACATAGCTGCAATCGTCGGTCTTCGACCGACTGGCGATTATTTCGATCCTGAGGATTTGTCTGAGGATGTTATTGGGTTTGCAGCTACAAAACCCACCTACACCACCTTTATCAACCATTTCCACGATAAAGCCTCCAGTACTGTGTCGGAGGTGGAGCATATAGCCTTTTTGGCTATGTGGTTATCCCGTTTCGTTTTTTGCAATAAGTCACTTCAGGTGACTAAGAAGATGCTCACGCTTGCGACGCAACTTCACCACGGTTATCCCCTTTGTTTGGCCGAATTAATTTTGGCCAATCTATATGAGTCCATCAGTAATGGTGTGACCCAACTCAAGGTTAAAGGGGGCAGGGGGAGCCTGCTGCTATCTGGCCCTTTTTGGCTTCTCCAACTTTGGCTCAATGCCACCTTTGAATCTTTTCTTCCTCAGAAGAAAAATATTAATGAAGAGGCCCCAAAAATCCTGAACAGGAGGGTCGAAGGTACCAGGCTTGCACTGCTGACTCCTACTGATGAAGGCCAACAGTTTCAGAAGGCTTTCACAAGCTTCGTGATGATGTTTGCGGAGTGCAAACGTTTTGTTTCAACCATGGCTCCTTTTTCCAGTCGAAAAGTTGGTCCAGAATGGTTCAGCAGACCATTTCCTTCGAATGAGGAGTGTGATACGGTGGGAGAACTGACTAGGGTTTTGCGTTTGTTTTCGCAAATGTTTCGGTTGAGCAAGAGTCGCCACCGACTTTTTATTTTATCCTAAGGAAAGGTTTAAAAAGCACAGCAAAAACCTTTGAGATTTTTCTTGGGTTCGGGGAGTAGATTATAGAAAGGGAAGGTATTAGCACCCTTTCTATCCATGGTTATCCATGGGCTCTTAGGTACTTGCTTAGATCAACTTGCCTTGGTTTTCAATTGTTTGAAATGGTGCTTTGTGTGTGGTTTTGAAAAGGTTTTGAAAAAGATGCCTTGTATAGGCTACCCTTGTAACAATTCTTTACTCGAATGTTTTACAAAAGGTGTTTGTCTTTTTGAAAAGATGTTTCAAGGTTTTTCTGAAAGTTTGTTTTGAAAGTGTTTGTGAAGTGGGTTTTGAAATAAGGCAAGTGTTTTCTTGGAAAGTTGACAAGTACTTAAGAGTTTATCTACCCTAAAGTTTTCTCAAAGATTTTTGTTATGTTTTAAACCTTTTGACAATTTTGTTCCACCATTGCATTTGGTGGACAATCTTGTCTTAGGAGGTGAAAGGGACGGGCGCGGATCATCGTTTAGACCATAGTTGCAATAGCGTTAAATGTCTTTGGGAAATTTTCTTTAAAAGGGACTTGATCATTCATTTAAGCAACATTTTGTGGGACTATGATCATTTGATTGTTTGTTTTTACCCAAAGAAATTCAACATACAATATGGCCCAATTATTTGAAGGCAACAAAGTGGAATACCCTAGGGGTGCAAGTGTGAAATGTATTGTCCATTTTTCATGCTCATTTATCTTGTATTAGGTCCAACTATTTTGTTCATTTTTATTCGCATACAAAACCCTAATTCTAGCATAGTATGTTTAGAAAGCGATAAAGTGCGAAATTTAAAATCCTACGCTATTACAACACAATAATATGGGGAGGGGGGTACAATGTTTCAAATGGGGATATTAAGACAAGAAATTGAATCTAAGCTATTACATCATTTTCTATGAATATTTACAACATAAATAAATGTATAATTTAAATGGTAAATAAAACAAATATGCAAGAATGCAAAAGGAATTTTTATATGTATGAAAAAAGTATTATTTATGTAAAATAAAAAAAGAAAATAAAAAGGTATTATTTTTGAGGTATTTTCAAATTTAGGGCAAAACCCTAATTTTTTTGATCAAAAGGGACATTAATTAATCAATTCATATAATATTTATTATTTACATACAAAAATAAAATAAAATATGGTATATTTGTAAAAAGGCCTTTTTTAGTATTAAATATTAAAAAATAAAATATGCACATTTTTTGATATTTTCTCCTAAGTATATTAATATACCTATATATTTATATTATTTACAAATAAATATCATATATATATATATATATATAAATGATAACAATTAATATTTATATATAAATAAAAAATATGTTTTGTACAAAATATTTTCAAAAGGGAAAATGTAATAAAAAATCAGAAAAGAAAATATATTTGCATTATTTTTTTCTAGTTTTCTAAATAATAGTGTGTATATATATATTTATGTATAAATGTCAACATAATTAAATAAATGCCTAAAAAATAGAAAAATGGTGTAAAAATTTATTTTTAGATTTTTAATATCATAAGCAAAAATAAACAAGTCAGACCAAAAAAGAAAAAGTCAAAAAATCATTAAAAATAACAAAATGGGCTCAGGGGGTGCAAAAGTAAATGTATGGTGCAAAAAGGAATAACAAACAGGCCCAGCCCAGAAAATGGTTGTCTTCAACCTTCAGACCAAACAATTCAAAAAATGCGCGCCTTTCTTCATCAATCCTTAACTCCTGATTCCTGGCTTTTTAACAAAAACTCATAACATAAAAAATGTTCAGCATGAAGAGACGATTCTAACCATATGCATAACTTGATCTAACTCTCTAAGATGAGGGAGAATTTCTCCTCCCCCAAATCCTAACCTAGTTTTTCTGCCATTTTCAAACTCCAAATTCTCACAGCTCAAGCAAAAGAAATGAAAAGTAAAAGAATGTACATGTTCAGTGGCATGAGTAGGACATTGTTTATTCACAAACTTAAGGCTAATGATGCATAATAAGAGAGATACGAGTTCACCAAGATACCTGTTCAGCTGAAGTTCTATCTTGCAATGGGGGAGCTTTCAGTGCAAGGTGATGATTGGAAAAGCTTCCTTGAGGTCCAGGGATGCTATTCCAATGTTTACTTTGTCTTGAAAGCTTCTGAATCGTGCTAGAGCACTTCACCTGCAAAACAAGAAACTAAAAATGGTGGAAGTGGTTAGAGGGATTACAGGTCGTGCTTCAGGTCATGGTTAGCTTGCATAGATGCTAGGGGATGTGTATGAACTGGTTTGGGCAAGAAAGCTTGAGAGAAATGGGAGATAGCACTCAAACTGCAGGCTTTGCCCTGTTTGTGCAGTTTGAGAGTGGTTATGGCAATGGGAGTGTTTGAGAGGTGCAAGGGTCGTGCAAAAGCTTGGTTCTGATCTTTGGAGTGTGTTTTCAATATTTGCTTAAGGGTTTCTTGACTGATATGAGAGATGTGTTATGTTATGGCACTTTTCTCCACTCTTAAGCAAACAAAGGCAACTTGGTGTTTTTGGTCAGTAGGGGACCTCTAATGAGCTGCATAAACTCTCCTTGATCAGAGTGATTTGTCCATAATCTTGTGCCCATTAGATCTTGCTTGTACTGCTTGGATTTGTAATTGGACATAAAGTGAACTTTTGCAAAAATGGATAGTTTGCTTTATCTATAAATGGATTAAACCTTCATGTAATGTTCGAACACAAAGAACATGGTCTTGGCACAAAGAATATGCATTAAATTTATGAGTGTAATTGAGATAAAAGGCATGTAATCAAGGGGCATGCTGAGTTTTGAAAATGCATAGTGTTATGAATCATGTGTTGGTCAAGAACAAAAGTGAATTTTTACCATATTGTGAAATTCGATTCTCTCAAGTTATGAGGTTGTTTGATGAGTTATTGGATATTTTGGAAAGCTTGGAATGTGTAATACAATCCATCTTTGAAATGCAAATTGAAATTCCAAGTGGAAGTGTATGGAAAATGGCCTTGAAGTGGGGTAGAAAACCTTGTCAAAATAGGTTAAAATTTCACTAAGTTAAAAATGGTTTAGTGCCCTTATTCAAGAATTTGTAACTTGAGATACAAGCCTCAAATGGGAAAACTTTGTGAATCAAAGTTGTAGATTATGCAACAAGCTACAACTTTCATGTTTGGACTTTTGTTTGAATCCAAATGGATCTTGGTGAAAAAGTGGGGCAAAGTTGGGAAAAAATTAGGGTTTTTCATAACTTAGAAAAATTCTAAGTTATGAAAAATTCTAATTTTTAACCCTAATTTGCATTTTGTGATTTCTTGGTGAACAAGTTTCATGATTTGGCATGTTTTGATAAAAAATGAATCTTGACTCTTGATTTTGACCAAAAAGTCAAAGTTTGACTTTTCAGTATACAGTTAAAATTGATCAATTGACTGGTAAATTCAACTGTCAATCTTATGTACTTGGGATCTTTTGAGTTTGTTGAGCATGTCAAGATAATTCCATGGGGTCCTTGAGTCCATGTGTGAGCTTGGTTTGCCATTGGCTAGGTCAAACAGTCAAAAATTGCCTTTGTGCAGTCAAAACCCTAAAAATGACCATTTTGCCCTTTTGGTGATCTAATCAAATTTCTTGGGGAATTGTGATCCAAACTTGATCAAATGGTTCATATGAGTTCATAATGTTGACGTGGGTCAAATTTCATGAGGTTTGACTGTCAATTGGCCACAGTTGACTTTTTCCCCAATACAGTTGATTTCTAGGTCAACTGTCCAATTGACTGGGCAAAACTTGGAATCAAGACTTGAAACTTGATATGGGTAAACTTGGGAGTCCAATATGAAGCATGAAAGTCATCTTGGGCACTTTAGGTCAAAACATATTTGTGCAAACACAAACCCTAATTTGAGTCAACAGTGCAAGGAGAGGTCTTGAGCAGATGAAACCCTAACTGGATCTTGAGCTTCAAGGGCTTTGTGGTGAGAAATCAATGAGAAATGGGAGGGCAAATTTTGGGGTACAACAAGGAGGAAGACTTGACTGATGAATACGTGGGCATGTGGGAATCGTTTCTTTGCCCTAGAATCATGCCATTGAGATTCAAGAGCTCTAAAAATCAATTAAGCTTGATCGCTTATCAACCAAACCTTGTCTCTCGACAATTTGGTATTGTTCAGTCACTTTCCTCACCCATTTATCCTCGAGAGAAGCTGCTATTATTTTACAACGCAGACTACTCAGAAGATGCTGCTACCAAGCATATTGGTAGGCACACCGGTCGAACTATACTAACCCTGTTCGATTTTAACCTCGATTTTTTGAGTTCTGGTAATTTTGTGGGGTGGTGGAAATAGTATTATAATGAGGAGTTCTTCGATGAGAAGGACTTCGCCCACCACCTTCGTGAGGCGTTTAAGCTGGTTCTTGACAGGATCAAGAAAGGTATTACTTATTTTCTTTCTCTTTGCTTCAGATTTATCATTCGACGCTCGGTTAATTTTAGTTTTCTTGTCTTTTGTGTAGCTATCAAGAGAACCACTTCGAAGAAGGCTGCTGAGAGCAAAAAAGGGGGAGATTATACTGTCAACCCATCTCCCAAGGTATTCACTTTCTTCCATACCCTTATTTTCTATAATTGTCTGACATGGGTACTGATTCCTTTGGCTTGTCTTTTTGGGTATTCAGAAAACTACCCCCAAAAAACGGAAGGTCCAGGAGATCAATATCTCTAGTGACGAAGAAGAGGAGTCTCCTCCTGTTCCTCTGAAGAGACGAAGGTTAAAGAAACCAGTTCATGCCGTTGAGTCTCGTCCCAAAATTAGGATTAAGACTATAGCTGCAAGGCCTCCTCCTGTAGTTATCAAAGAGCCTACTAAACAGGAAGTAATTGCCAGGCTAAACAACCCTAGTGAGAGTGATAACTCCAGTCCCGGTGCTGAAATCCCAGTCCAAGTATTTGCTTCGATAGACCATCTTTTACTTTTCGAACTCCCTCTTTTCTTTATGAGAATTCTGAAAGAAATGAACCTCTTTTATTTTCCAGGACACTGCTGGTACCTCCAAACAAGTCCCTACTCTTGTCGAAGGCTCTGTCACCCTATTAAATAGTGAAGGAGAGCCTACTTATAGGCCTTCTTCAGCGAAAGGCTCTTTCATGAGTTCAGCTGATGAAGTGAATCAAGCTTTCGAACCTCAGCATAAAACTATAGAGGGAGCCAATGAAGAAGGCCCTGTAGGAAATCATGAAAAGACCAGGGCTCCGTTGGTTGACGTGCAAGAAAATGAAGAGGAAAGGATCCATGATGCTGAGACTGTGATAGTGAGTGAGAATGAAGGAATCCCAAAAGCTGATGGCGAAGAGGGTTCTGCTGAAGGAAACCAGAATCCTACAGGCACTGAGGCAATTCCAAAGCAGGTGGCTAACGTGGTCGTTGCTGTCAACGAAAGTGTCCCTTCGACGGGATCTAGAACCAAGGAGGATTTGGCCTTGCTAAAACAGCAAAATCCTTTAGGCTATTTGACTGCAATTCTAGAAGGTCGAGAAAGTTCCTCTGATCATAGTGCCTCAACTGCGTCTGGAAGATCTACTTAGACTTCTCCTCTCGATGAGGCCCTTCAGAAAGTTAAGGCACAAATCTTCAAAAGAGATTTAATGTTGACCTTGGAGGGGGAACCCGCGGCTCCCTCTTTTCTGAAGACTACCCTGAGGGCTGTCGATCTCCTCTTTGCTTCTCCGGACGTGGCCAACGTTATCTTAGACTTAATCTCCATTATTAACCAAGTATCAGTTGATTATAACCGTCGAAGGACTCTTAATCGTGAGATTGAAGAAGCCAGTGGTCAAGTGGCTGCTGCCTGGAAAGTTGCTACCAAATCAGCTTCTAAGGTAAAGGATTTGTCGAAGGCCCAGGAGGCTAGACAAAAAGAGGTCGAAGAGATAGATCAAGACACTACTCAACTGAGGGTGCAGATTTCAGAGTTGGAAGCTAAAATTGCTGCCAACGACAAAAAGAAGGAGGAACTCCTCGCTGTTAACACTGAATTAGAGAGCCAAGAAGAACTGGCTGAAGGGTTAAGACACGCTGATCGAGCCCAATCTCTTGATGCTAAGCTCGAGACCCTTCCTCAATCGAAGGCTCTATGTGATCGACACGTAGAATTACAAAGAATTAAGTATCTTCAGATTAAGGCTAATCTCCCTTTTTGAATCTTTCATTTATGTAATCACTTGTTGTAATGATTTCAAAGCCATTTTGGCTATTTTAATGAAAATTTAAGTTTCCATTTTGGCATTTTCTATTCAACAGTGACTATATATTACTTATTTTTACCTCTTGAAGCATAGGTCTATACGCTTTCAGGTATTTACCATTCACCTTCAAAAGTCTTTGATCTTCGCTTAACTCTTCAATCTCATAGGCTCCACCAGAGAAAGCCTGGATAATCCTGAAAGGTCCTTCCCACTTAGGAGACCATTTTCCCAAATTTCTATCTTTTCGATCCATCGGAAGAATTACTTTCCAAACTAGATCCTCAGGCTGAAATGTCTTAGATTTCACTCTGCGATTATAGGATTTCTCCACTCGCTTCTTCTGCAGTCTCAAAAGATCCAGAGCTTTCAACCTTTCTTCGTCTAAGTCAACTAGTTCGTCTAACATCATATTCCAATAGACTTCGGAAGGGATATCATGATGTATCTGAATCCTTGTCGCCTGCAGGTAGATTTCCACTGGAAACACTGCATCATGACCATAAGTTAGGCGAAATGGTGTTGTTCCCGTGGCTTCTTTCGGACAAGTTCGACATGCCCATAGAACTTGATCTAGCGTCTTGTGCCAGTTTCTGGGTTTCTTTCCCACGTGTTTCTTTATTAAATTGATCACTACTTTATTCGCTGCTTCGACCTAGCCATTAGCTTGTGCATAATAAGGTGTAGACGTTAACAATTTAAACCCCATTTCCGCAGCAAAGTCTTGCATCTTTCGACCAGTAAAGACTGACCCTTGGTCTGTAGTTATTGTTTCGGGAATTCCAAATCTATATATGATGTACTTTTGAATGAATTCAATGACATTCTCTTGGTCTACATTGACTAAAGGGATTGCTTCAATCCACTTAGTAAAATAATCAATGCCCACCAATATATATTTCTGGCTTTTAGAAGATGCTGATCGAATTTCTCCAATAAGATCCAAAGCCCATCCTCTAAAAGGCCAAGGCTTCACGATCGAGTGAAGTTCGCTTGCCGGTACATGCTGAATACCTGTATGTATTTGACATTCTTGCCATCCTTTTGCAAACTCAACACAATCTTTTAACATAGTGGGCCAATATAATCCTTGTCGAAACAATAACCATTTCATCTTTTGGCTTACTTGGTGTGCTCCACATGCCCCAACGTGTGTGGTGGAAAGAGCTATATATGCTTCTGTTTCACTTAGGCATTTTAGGAGCACACCTTCAGGTGTTTTCTTGAATAATTCATTTCCCATCAACACATAACTCAGTGCTCTATACTTTATTTTTCGTTCTGTCGAAGCCGTTGGATTTTGTAAATAATCCACTACAGGCTTTCTCCAATCTTGCTCTGTTAGATTGTCTATGAACGAAATTTCAAAATTTTCGTGATCAGTGAATCCCAATGTTATGGTCCTTAAATCCAATAGAGATAACTTAGTGGAAGTTACTCTCCTTCTAACTTCGATTTCTTGTTGTAGCCTGTCTTTCGACACCTTATACCCGGAGGCAATCTGTGCTAAGTCGTTAGCTACTTGATTTTCCAATCTGGGTATATGTCGAATGTTAACTACTTCGAAGTTCTTCAACAACCGTCTAGATATTACGAAATACATGATAAGATTTTCTTTAATGCATTTGTATTCTTTCGCAATTTGTTTTAGGACTAACTCTAAGTCTCCCATTATTTCGACCTGAGTTGCCCCCAATTCCAATAGGATTTTAAGGCCTACGATTAACGCTTCGTATTCAGCCTCATTATTAGAGCAATCCTCATCTATCTTGTACTTAAATGTTGTTGGAATTTTGTTTGGAGAAATAATGAGGACTCCGACTCCAGTTCCATCTTTATAACTAGAACCATCAAAGTACAGTTTCCAAGGTTCGATCTCCAAATAGTTCAATGATCCCTCTTGTATAGAATGGTCGACTATAAAGTCTGCAACCACTTGACCTTTCATAGCCTTGAGAGGTATAAAGGTTAATGAGTACTCAGTTAATGCGAGTGCCCATTTGCCAATTCTACTGTGCAAAATTGGTTTCGACAACATATATTTGAAAACATCAAAATGAGACGAAACATAAACATCAACTGGCTTTATATATTGCTTAAGTTTTGTACATAAAAAATAAAGACATAAACATAGTTTTTCAACCTCGTTATATCTAGTTTCTGCATCGTTTAAAAACCTACTGAGGTAGTATATGGGCCTTTCGACACCATGCTCATCCTTTTGAGCCAGCATGCTCCCTAATGTTTTATCAGACGCAACTATGTACAGTCTCATATTTCTACTTCGACAAGGAGGCACCAAAATAGGTGGTTTGGTGAGGTACTCTTTGACTTTGTCGAAGGCTTCTTGATGTTCTTACCTCCATTCAAATCCTCCTTTGTTGAGTCGAAGTAGTGGCGAAAAGGCTTGCGTTTTCCCACTGAGGTTGGATATAAATCTCCTCAGGAAATTTATCTTCCCAAGTAAGGATTGCAATTCCTTTTTGTTAGTTGGCGCTTTGGCTTGTAAGATAGCTTTGGTCTTGTTTTAGTTTATCTCAATGCCCTTTTTATGGACCACAAAACCTAAGAAATCTCCCTGTGATACGGTGGGAGAACTGACTGTGAGTTTTGCGTTTGTTTTCGCAAATGTTTCGGTTGAGCAAGAGTCGCCACCGACTTTTTATTTTATCCTAAGGAAAGGTTTAAAAAGCACAGCAAAAACCTTTTGAGATCTTTTCTTGGGTTCGGGGAGTAGATTATAGAAAGGGAAGGTATTAGCACCCTTTCTATCCATGGTTATCCATGGGCTCTTAGTTACTTGCTTAGATCAACTTGCCTTTTGTTTTCAATTTGTTTGAAATGGTGCTTTGTGTGTGTGGGTTTGAAAATGTTTTTGAAAAGAGGCCAATGTGGTGGCAACCTTTGTAATGATCCATGTTGGGATGTATACAAAGGTGTATGTCTTTTGAAAAGGTTTTCATTTGTTTTTGAAAGTTTGTTTTGAAAGTGTAGTGATGTGTGGTTTAGAAAATAGGCAAGTGTTTTGTTTTTGCAAGTTTGATTCAAGTAACTAAGAGGTTGTCTACTCCTAAATTTCTCAAAGATTATTGCTATGTTTTAACCCTTTTAACAAGTTTGTTCCACCATTGTATTTGGTGGACAATCTTGTTTAGGATGTGAAAGGGACGGGCGCGGGTCATCGTTTAGACCATAATTGCAATGGTGCCAAGTATCTTTGGGCAATTTTTCCTTGGAGGGACTTGATCATTTTTTAGGCAACTTTCGAAAGCGTCATCGAGGGACTATGATCATTTGATTGTTTGTTTTGTTTTTGCCCAAAGAAACCTAACATGCAATATGGCCCATTTATTGAAGGCAACAAGTGGAATACCCTAGGGGGTGCAAGTGTGATTTGTGTTGTCCATTTTCATGCTTGTTTATCTTGAAATTAGGTCAAACTATTTTTGTTATTTTTGATTCGCATACAAACCCTAATTCTAACATGGTATAATTAGAAAGCAATAGAGTGCGAAAAATAAATTTACTAAGCTATTACAACACAATATATGGGAAGGGGGTACAAATGTTCAAATGGGGATTTTTGACAAGGAATTTAAACCTAAACTATTACATCAATATTGAATTATTTACAAGATATTTAATTGCACAAATTAAATAAAATAAGAATAAATATGCAAGATGCAAAAATGGTTTTTGTATGTGTATGAAAAAAGGTATTTTTATATGTCAAATAAACAAAAATAAAAGTATTATTTTTTTGGGTTTTTTATGTTTAGGACAAAACCCTAATTTCTTAAGTAAAATGTATTGATTATTAATATATACAACATTTATTTATTATATACAAAAATAAAATAAAAATAAAGTATATTTATCAAAAAGATATTTTTTATATTAAATATTAATAAAAAATAAAACTGTGTATATTTTGTAGTTTACCCTAAATATATTAATATGTATATAAATATTTGTATTATTTACTAAATATATATTATATATACAACAATAATAATATTTAATATTTAAAAAAAAAGTATATTTTATATAAAATATTTTCAGAAGATAAAAATGAAATAAAAATGGAAAATAAAATGGGTTTGCATTATTTTTAGTATTTTTAAATAAAGCAAGTTTATATATTTATTTATGCACAAAAACTAAAAGAAACCAAATAAATGCATAATAAATTCAAAAATGGTGAAAAAATATTTTTTATTTTTTTAATATTATAAGAAAAAATAAATAAGTCAAACCAAAAAAGAAAAAGTCAAAAAGTCATAAAAATAAGCAAAATGGGCCTAGGGGGTGTGAAAGTGAAAAAATGGTGCAAAAAGAAAAGTCAAACAGGCCCAGCCCAGAACCCTGTCATCTTCAACCTCAGAACATATTTGTTCAAGCAAACACGCGTTTTCTAACTTCCAATTCCTTGATCTTTTGCCAAGTCTTCCAACATGAAACCTGTAGAGCTTGAAGCCACGATTCCAAACATATAAAGAAATCAATCTAACTCTCAGAAATGAGAGAGAATTTCTTCTCTCCCAATTCCTGACCTAGATTTTTATCAATGTTCAGACTTAAAATTCTCTATGCATACATAATATAAATGAAATCTAATCACATGGGCATGTTCAGGGCTATAAATGTGACATGTTTTCTTCACAAACCTAAACCTAACAATGCCTGGATAGAGAGATTCGAGTTCATGAACTTACATGTTCAGTTGAAGTTGTATCTGGTGATTGAGGTGTCTTCAATGCAAGATGATGATTGGTACAGCTTCCTTGATGTCCAGGGATGCTATTCCAAGCTTTACTTTGTCTTGAAACCTTTTGAATCGTGCTATAGAACTTCAACTGCAAAACAAGAAAATGAAAATGGTGATGTTGCCTGGGAGTGTTACAGGTCGTGTTTGAGGTTTTGATTAGCTTCAAGGGATGTTAGGGGATGTGTTTGACAAGTTTTTAGCAAGAATGCATGGAAGGTTTGAGCTATGGAACTCAAACTGCAGGGATGCCCTGTTTTGAGCAGTTTGAGGGTGATTCTGGGAATGAGAGTGTTTGGGACTTGGTTGGCTCGTGTTCTAGCTCAGAATGGATGTCTTGAATGTGTTTGATAACTTTCTCTAAGCACCGGTTCACTGATATGAGAGTTGGTTCATGTTATGCAATGTTTCTTCACACTTAAGCAAGAAAAGGCAACTTAGTGTTTCTAGCCTGTACAGGCCCCCATACTATGCTGCTAACCTTCCCCTTGATCAGTGAAATTAGTCCATAAACTTGTGCCAAAGAGATTTGATCTGTACTTGCTTGGATTTGCTTTAGACATAAAGTGCAACTTTTCAAGAATGGCTATTTTACTTTTTCCATTTATGGCTTAGTTCTCCATGTAATGACCAAATGCATAGAATAACATCTTGGCACAATGGTTTAGCATTGAATTATTGAGTGAAAATGGGATTAGAGGCCTGCAATGTAGCTAGCACATGCTGAGTTTGAAAATGCACAAGTTATGGACATGTAATTTGGCCAAGAAGAAAGTGAGTTTTTCCCATATTGCAAAATTCGATTCTCCCTAACCATGAGGTTGTTTGATGAGTTCTTGGACATTTTGGAAAGCTTGGAATGTGTAATACAATCCATATTTGAAATTCAAATTGAAATTCCAAGTGGAAGTGTGTGAAAAATGGTCTTGAAGTTAGGTAAAAACCTTGCCTAAAATAGGTCAAATTTTCTCTAAGTTAAGAATGGTTTGGTACCCTTGTTCCAAAAATTGTAACTTGAGATACAAGCCTCTTTTGGGAAAACTTTGTGAATCAAAGTTGTAGATTATGCAATAGGCTACAACTTTCATGTTTTGACTTTTGCTTGAATCCAAAGGAATCTTGGTGAGAAAGTGGGACAAATTTAGGAAAAAATTAGGGTTTTTCATAACTTAGAAAAATTCTAAGTTATGAAAAATCTTCATTTCAAACCCTAATTTGCATTTCTTGATTTCTTGATGAACAAGCTTCGTGATTTGGCATGTTTTGATGAAAAATGAATCTTGACTCTTGATTTTGACCAAAAAGTCAAAGTTTGACTTTTCAGTATACAGTCAAAATTGATCAATTGACTGGGAAATTCAACTGTCAATCTTGTGTATTTGGGATCTTTTGAACTTGTTGAGCATGTCAAGATAATTCCATGGGGTCCTTGAGTCCATATGTGAGCTTTGTTTGCCATTGGCTAGGTCAAACAGTCAAAAATTGCCTTTGTGCAGTCAAAATCCTAAAAATGACCATTTTGCCCTTTTGGTGATCTGATCAAATTTCTTGTGGAATTGTGATCCAAACTTGATCAAATGGTCCATGTGAGTTCATAATATTGATGTGGGTCAATTTTCATGAGATTTGACTGTCAATTGGCCACTGTTGACTTTTTCCCCAATACATCTGATTTCTAGGTCAACTGTCCAATTGACTGGGCAAAATTTGGAATCAAGACTTGAAACTTGATATGGATAAACTTGGGAGTCCAATATGAAGCATGAAAGTCATCTTAGGCATTTTAGGTCAAAATATCTTTGTGCAAACACAAACCCTAATTTGGGTCAACAGTGCAAGGAGAAGTCTTGAGCAGAGGAAACCCTAACTGGATCTTGATCTTCAAGGGTCTTGTGATGAGAAAATGTTGAGGAAATGGGAGGGAAAATTTTGGGGTATAACAGTTGCCCCTGTTCAATCTTCTTGAACCTGAAGAGTTAGATTGGCAAGTTTGCCTTTCGTGACTCGAGGGTAAAAGGAGATTGGACACTAGAGTGCCCGGAAATTTGCACTCGCATTTTAGAGTATCAGCAATGTGATGTCGGGAATGGGCTTATAGATGCCATTTGGAGAGATGGTGGATAGGGAGATGGGCTTATAGATGCCATCTGGAGATGCGACAGAACCTTGTCGGGAATGGGCTTATAGATGCCATTTGGAAGTGTTGATCGCATAAGAGATTCCTTAGCGAGAACTTGTGTATTTGAGAAAGACAGATGTTTTCCTGGCTTGTTACAGGTGTTTGATCTTCAATCTCCTCATGCAGATATGCCCTGGCTAGATACAGGTGTCGAATCTACAATCGGTTGCTCACAGATGTGCCCTGGCTGGATACAGGAATCGAATCCGGAAATAGTCGTCAACAGATATGCCCTGGCTGGATACAGGAATCGAATCTGGAAATCTTCAGACGTGCCCTGGCTAGATACAGGAATCGAGTCTGGAAATATGGTCAACAGATATGCCCTGGCTGGATACAGGAGTCGAATCTGGAATTGTGATAGTTGATAGATATGCCCTGGCTGGATACAGGAATCAAATCCGGAAATAGTCGTCAAAAGATATGCCCTGGCTGGATACAAGAATCGAATATGGAAATCTTCAGACGTGCCCTGGCTAGATACAGGAATCGAGTCTGGAAATGTGGTCAACAGATATGCCCTGGCTGGATACAGGAATCGAATCTTCGAACTCTTCAGACGTGCCCTGGCTAGATACAGGAATCGAGTCTGGAAACTGATCACTCACAGATGTGCCCTGGCTAGATACAGGTATCGAATCTGGAATTGTGACAGTTGAAGGTAGTTGTCTTTGGGATTGTCTTTTTCCCTGAAAAGGCAAAAACATCAGTTGTATGCAATGTCATGATGTATGAAATGCATGTTGTCATGATGTTCAACATGAGATAGTGTTGTATGCACTTTATCATGCATGTAAGCAAGATGTATGAAATGTGAAATGTTTATGAATGTATTTTCGCCTAGGAAAATAAATCCTTGACGACCGGCCGGGGAATTAAATCCTGGGCTAACGTTGAAGAGTAGAGCTCTTCGTTTCTGCTGGGGATGACGGTTGCAATAATACGCTGGTAGGAGAAGATGACTCCGTTGAGGAATAAACTTATTGGAGAGATCACTCTGCGGGGAATTGCCCTGTGGAAGAGATACTTTGCTGAAGTTTGACGAGAGCTTCACTGAGGATTTCAATGATGGATTCCGCTGGGGATAATGATGATAAACTCTGCTGGGGGTTGTGTTGATAAGTTATGTTGGGTAACTTTGATGAACTCCGCTGAGGATAGGAAGAACTTCGCCGAGGGCGATCTTTCGTGGCAACTAGTTGAGGATAACCCAGTTATAAGCCCTTGTGAGGAATAAACTTTGAACAAAGCTCGGGAGAGACGTCCGTACTCTGCAGGGGATAAGCTTCCAGAATCTACTGGGGATAAGCTTCAAGACCTGCTGGGGATATGGATTTGACTCCCCTGGGGAAACTTTTGGACTGTACTGGGGAGTGATTCCACTGGAGTGTCCGTATTCCGCCGGGGAACAATCTTAGATCAAGACTGTTGGGGATGCTTGCTGATGAATGCCTATACTCCACTGGGGAATGTTGCTATCTTGTCTTATTCTGTGGGGAGCTGAGATAACTTGGTCACATTCTTCAGTTAGATCTACCTTGGTACCTTGGCGGGCAAAGCAACCAGACTGCATTAGACAACTTTACATTGCCCCTGTTTCTGATGTCACATGTAATTAGTCTTTTGTTTCATATGCAAATATTTATGAATCAGCAATTTAATGTCAAATGCATATATCAAAAATGAACATTGGACGTTCTTCGCAAGACAAAACAGAGAAAGGAAAAACAATGGGAATTTGTATGGAAAAGTGTATTTGTATTGATTTTGAAATTTTCCTGTGAATAGGCGTTTTTGTACAAGAGACTGACATCCTAGTAAGAGAATGTCGCCGAATAACGTAGAGTTTATACAATTTTGAAAAGGAAACAAAACAGCTATGTGAACAATCCCACTGGGTTCCAACTCTGCTATCGCCTTTATGTCTTCAAGCGTCTCATCACTTTGCTGCTTAGTTGAAGATGAAGCTGATTGGTCGATGCCGAAGTCTGAGCCAGATAGTTGATGCCGAATTCTGGATGCAAGGTGATCCAATGAGACATAGTGTTACGCTTTATCCCTAATTTTTGCCTGGACCGCCCTTTCGGGTTTTCAGTCCACCGGGATACCCATTTTTGCCCAAGCCGCCCTTTCAGGTTTTCGACTTGCCGGGTGTACAGATTTTTTTCATTTCATCCCTTATTTTTGCCTAGGTATGTCAACCTAGCGGGTCTTTTATTCATGTGTAGTATCTTTTTACTATGTCTGCATTGGCGGGGTGAGGAAGGTCGTCACCATCCATGGTGGTCAGAATCATGGCTCCTCCTGAGAACACATGTTTAACCACAAATGGCCCTTCGTATGTAGGGGTCCATTTGCCCCGGGGATCACTTTGAGGAAGGATGATGCGTTTGATTACCAGGTCCCCAACTTGATACTCTTGTGGTCTGACTTTCTTGTTAAATGCCCTGATCATCCGTTTTTGATACGTCTGACCATGACAGATAGCGGTGAGTCTCTTTTCGTCAATCAGGTTTAATTGATCAAGTCGAGTCTGGATCCAGTCATCTTCACTCAAGTCTGCATCCTTCATTATCCGGAGAGAGGGTATCTGGACTTCAATTGGCAAGACTGCCTCCATGCCATAGACCAAGGAAAAGGGTGTTGCCCCGGTTGACGTCCTTGCTGAGGTACGGTACCCATGAAGAGCAAACGGTAACATCTCGTGCCAATCTTTATAGGTCACTATCATCTTCTGCACAATTTTCTTGATATTCTTATTAGCTGCTTCTACAGCCCCATTCATCTTTGGCCGGTAAGGAGAAGAGTTATGGTGCTGTATCTTGAATTGCTCGCAGAGCTCAGTGATCATCTTGTTATTGAGATTGGTACCATTGTCCGTAATGATTCTTTCCGGGACGCCATACCGACAAATCAGGTTATGCCGGATGAACCGTGCCACGACGCTCTTGGTTACCGTGGCGTAAGAAGCTGCCTCAACCCACTTCGTGAAGTAATCAATTGCTACCAAGATGAAGCGATGCCTATTGGATGCCGTCGGTCGGATCTCGCTGATCATGTCAATGCCCCACATTGCAAAAGGCCAAGGTGCCGTCAGGACGTTCAGAGGAACCGGAGGGATGTGCACCTTATCGGCATAGATCTGGCATTTATGACAAGTTCGAGAATGTTGGTAACAATCGGCTTCCATTGTGGACCAGAAATATCCTGCCCTAAGGATTTTCTTTGCCATGGTGTGTCCACTGGAATGTGTTCCGAATGTACCTTCATGCAGTTCTATCGTGATCTTCTCTGCTTCAGCCTTATCCACACAATGCAGTAGAGTTGAATCATGATTCCGTTTGTAGAGAATGTCGTTGCTGAGGAAGAATTTTGCAGCAAACCTCCTCATGAACTTCTTGTCATTGACAGATGCACCTTCAGGGTATTCCTGAGCTTCCAAGTATCTATTCACCTCATGATACCAGGGTTTTTCGGCCAATTTTTCAGCCTCAAGATCGCAGCAGTATGCCGGTTCGTCCAACTTCCAGATAATGATCCGGGGAACCTCATTGTCCCATTTGACTTTGAACATTGAAGACATCGTAGCTAGTGCGTCCGCTAGCTGATTCTCCTCTCTTGGGAAGTGCTCAAAAGTTATCTCTTCAAAGTGGGGAAGCAAAGTCAACACATACTCCTTGTAAGGAATAAGATTTGGGTGTTTCGTATCCCACTCGCCTTTGATCTGATTGATCACGAGAGCGGAATCTCCGAAGACACTTAGATACTTGATCCTTAAGTCGATTGCAGCTTGAAGACCCATGATACATGCCTCATATTCTGCCATGTTGTTGGTGCAGTTGAAACACAATCGGGCGGTGAGTGGAGTATGAGTACCTTTGGGGGATATGATTACAGCGCCGACACCATTACCCAAAGCGTTGGAGGCTCCGTCAAAATGCATAGACCATCAGGATCCTTTCTCAGGTCCTTCATCCGGTCCAATACTTCACAATCAGTTACCACCATGATATCTTCGTCCGAAAAATCAAAGTTCAATGATTGGTAATCGTCCACAGGTTGGTGTGCCAAATGATCTGCCAGTACACTTCCTTTGATTGCTTTCTGAGTTGTATACTGGATATCATATTCTGTCAAGATCATTTGCCATCTTGCTATTCTTCCAGACAGAGCAGGCTTTTCGAATATGTACTTGATGGGATCCATCTTTGAAATCAACAGAGTAGTGTGAGTCAGCATATACTGTCAGCCGGCGAGCAGCCCATACCAGAGCGCAGCAAGTTTTCTCGAGCAGTGAGTAACGAGACTCACAGTCGGTAAACTTTTTGCTCAGATAATAAATAGCATGCTCTTTTCGGCCAGACTCGTCATGCTGCCCCAGCACACACCCCATTGAATTGTCAAGCACAGTCAAGTATAGTATCAGAGGTCTCCCTTCCACTGGTGGCATAAGAATGGGTGGCTCTTGGAGATACTCTTTTATCTTTTCAAAAGCGGCCTGACATTCATCGTTCCAACGTACTACTTGATCTTTCTTCAGTAATTTGAAGATTGGCTCACAGGTAGCAGTTAGATGTGAGATGAATCGGGCAATGTAATTCAGTCGTCCCAGAAAGCCTCTGACTTCTTTCTCTGTCTTGGGAGCTGGCATCTCTTGTATGGCTTTTACCTTGGCAGGGTCCACCTGAATACCTTTATCGCTTACAATGAAACCTAGCAATTTTCCAGACCTCACCCCAAAGGTGCATTTGTTGGGATTCAACCTCAGCTTGTACAACTTTAGTCAGTCAAACAACTTCCTCAGATGATCAAGGTGCTCCTCCTCAGTTTGGGACCTTGCAATCATGTCATCAACATATACCTCAATCTCATGATGGATCATATCATGAAATAAAGCAACCATGGCACGTTGGTAGGTTGCCCCAGCATTTTTCAACCCGAACGGCATGACCTTGTAGCAGAAGGTGCCCCACTGAGTCACAAAGGTAGTCTTTTCCATATCTTCCGGAGCCATCTTGATCTGATTATACCCTGAAAAACCATCCATGAAGGAGAACACCTTGTGTTGAGCAGTATTGTCAACAAGAACATTGATGTGAGGCGGGGGAAATCATCTTTGGGGCTTGCCCTGTTTAAATCCCTGTAATCGACACACATTCTGACTTTACCGTCCTTCTTCGGCACTGGCACCACATTAGCAACCCACTGAGGGTAAGAGGTCACTGCAAGAAACCCGGCATCGAATTGCTTCATAACCTCCGCCTTGATCTTTTCGGACATCTCTGGGCGCATACGGCGGACCTTTTGCTTTACCGGAGGGCAGTCTTCCTTAGTTGGCAGGTGATGAACTACAATGTCGGCATCCAAACCAGGCATGTCCTCGTAGGACCAAGCAAATATCTCCATGTAATCATGTAGCATCTGGATCAATCGTTGCTTCACGCTGAGCTCTAGATTGGCACCAATCTTGACCTCTTTTCTATCTGTTTCAATACCCAGGTTCACTGTTTCCACCGGCTCTTCATGCGGCTGAATGGCCCTCTCTTCTTGAAGTAGCAGTCTTGCGAGTTCACCAGGCACTTCGCAATCATCTTCACCTTCGTCTTCGGCCAAGTTGATCGGATTCTCGAAGTCATAACTGGTGGTAGCAGAGCTGTTACCAGTGAGACCCATAGTGGATTGAAACTTGTATAAGTGAGTGTGTGTAAATATAGCTGTTTTGCAATATATAACACAGAAAGAAAAAAGAGCACAAGATTTGAAATGCAACAAACGTCCAATGTTTTGATTGATGATATATGGAAATGTCATACAAAAAAGCCCTCACAAATGGAGCTACGATGCCCCGGGTAGGACACCGAGCCAATAAAAGTTTCAACATATTGTTTGTTACAAATTGAAAATCAAAAGAGTTAATTACTGCGTGACAAATGTGATAGGTGTAAAATCCTTTGCCTTCCAGTTGCTTGGTCCGTTGCTGGTGGTTGGATAGATCCAGCTGTCGAACTCTGCTTCCTCCACATCTTCCTCGATAGCATTCACCCTTGGGTTGGAGATAAACACCGGAGCCTTTCTGATCTTTTCCTTGCGCACAACCCTCTGAGCCTCTGCAGTAAAGCCCAGCCCAAACTTGTCATTCTTTTGAGTGAAGTCAGGAAGCTGACCCCAGTTTGCGCATTTGCCTTTCTCGATTACAGCCCGGGCATCCTTCAAGGACGCCATCTTCAACGGAAAGTCTGCTTCAACCACTGTTTCAACCGATGCTAGAGTTGGAGGCACTTCCTCAAAATGCTGAAAGGGGGTTTCAATAAACTCCCCGTCCATCTCGATATACCGGAATGAATTCAAGTGACTAACCATGTATTCCTCCTCACCCTGCACAGTAACAATTTTCCCTTTGATAGGGTATTTGAGCTTTTGGTGTAGAGTAGATGTTACTGCCCCAGCCTTGTGAATCCAGGGTCGACCCAACAAGCAGGAGTAAGATGGACGAATATCCATTACATAGAACGTTGAGTCGAAGACTTGGGAACCCACACGAATAGGAATGTCTACCTCACCGCGCACCATCCTCTTAGAACCGTCGAAGGCTCTAACAATGATGTTACTAGGTTTCAATTCCAGACCCTCACAATCCAAGCGATCCAATGCCTTCTTGGGCAAAATATTCAGGGAAGAACCGGTATCCACCAACACGTGTGTGAGAGTAGTGCCCCTGCATTCTATGGAAACATGCAGGGCATCATTGTGATTTTTCCCTTTGGCGGTGAGGTCAGCATCCGAGAACCCCAAACCATTGTCAGCTGTCAAATTAGCCACACAGTCAGTGAATTGATCCGCAGAGGTCTCTTGCGGAACATGGGCCGTTTTCAGAAATGAAATCAGGGCCTTTGCATGGGCCTCGGAGCATAGCAGCAATGATAGCATAGAGATTTTGGAGGGGGTATGCCCCAACTGTTCAACAACATTGAAGTCACTCTTTTTAATGATTTTAAAGATTTCCTCCATTTCTTGTTGGGAGGCTTCAACAGCAGTCTTTTTTGGTGCCTCCGTCCTGGCAGGCAAATCGGTAGCAACTTCTTTGCCCCGAGCATCAGAGGACTCGGCGGCAGTAGTAGACACAGGAACTTGAATTGGAACATGCACACTTGCGGGTGTGATGATAAGAGGCTTTCGGATAACTGGAGGTGCAATGCCAGGCGAGAAGAGCCTGCCGCTGCGAGTAATCTTGGCGGGACAAGTGATGTTACTGATACTGGTACCGATGTTGAACTCCTGTTTCACTCCAAGCACATACACGTCGGCCCCATAATGCCATGGGACAACTTTATCAGACTCATAGGGGAGAGGCCCCGGAATAGTAATAGTAATGGGTGCAACAGACATAATTTGGACTGGCTTCCTCGGGGGAGCTTTGGTAGGATTGTAAATTGTCACGACAGATACTTCTTCAGCGGAAACAAATGGAACAGCAGTTTTCTTGAACAGAATTTCTTTGCTATCCATCAGGCTTTGGATGCCTGATTTCAGCAGCGGACAACCGGTAGCGATAACAGCACACAGGAGGCAACCCTCGCTGCAACCCGGAAATAAACCGGCTAGCAGTAAGTTCCTCTTAACAGTCAAAAGAGGGGTAGCAACATCATTCACCGAAACAGCATACAAATCTTCCTCAATGGCATTTACTCTATGTTGGGGCATAGGAGCAGTTACAACATTTGGCCTCTCAGGCGCTTCAAACTGAATTTCCTTCGCATCGATAAGATCTTGCACTTTATTTCTCAAGGCCCAGCAATCATCAATAGTATGCCCAGGGCTATCGGAATGATAAGCACAACGGGCATTTGGGTTATACTTAGGAGATGCAGTATTCACGACCTTCGGCGCTTCTTTGATGGTCACCAAGTTGGTTGATAACAGTTGCGGTAAGATTTGTGACAAGGTCATACTCAGCCGAGTATACTGCCTCTTGGGCCTTTCACCTCTTTGTTGATTGTACTGCTGAGGAGCAGCAACAGGTTTTGAAATGACCAAAGCATTGACGGCTTGGCGACTTTCTGGCTTGACTTGTCTTCTAGGACCATAGACGACACTTGCTTCTTTCTTGAAAGGCCTCTTCTCAGTACTCGTGGAGGCAGCTTTTTGTATCTTTCCTGACCTGATGCCAGCTTCAATTCTTTCTCCCGTCAGAATCAAATTCGTAAACCCAGCGGAGGAGTTACCAACCAAATGATTGAAAAATGGACCAGACAAAGTCCCTAGAAACATATCAACCAACTCACGATCAGTCAGTGGAGGCTGCACCCTGCCAGCCAAATCTCTCCATTTTTGTGCATATTCTTTGAACCCTTCGCCCGTTCCTAGAGACATACCCTGAAGTTGGGTACGTGTAGGAGCGAGATCAGAATTGTATTGATATTGTCTGTAAAATGCGGTTGCCAAATCTTCCCAGTGTCGGATACTAGTTCCATCTAGTTGGTAGAACCACTCAAGCTGTGACCCCGAAAGGCTATCTTGGAAGAAGTGAATCCAAAGGTTCTTATCTTCCGTGTAAGGTTGGATCTTCCTTACGTACGATCTTAGATGCAGCTTTGGACAGGAAGCCCCGTCATATTTGGCAAAGGCAGGCGCCTTAAACTTGTGTGGGATTACTACCCCATAAGATAACCCCAAATCTCCGAAATCCAGCCCCGGCACATTCTGAATCTCCATGGCACTCAAGCGGTCTTCTAATTGCTTGTATCTGTCAGCAGCAAGTGGGTATTGTTCGTCATTATAGTCCGTCTCGTTGTCAGAGACTGCAGGACTAGGAGCTCCTCCCCCTTGGGGACTGTCTTTCTCAGCAGAAGAAGTAGTTGGATCAGCTTCATTATGGAGTGTGTTCCCAAACCTGCGTCCGGTGTTGAATAACGCAGTCCTCTTTTTCTTCTTCTTCTTTAGGAGTAGAGTCTTCAACTCTTGCTGACCTTGGGCCTGGCTTAGGACCATCTCTTGAAACTGGGCACTTTGGTCCTGAAGGGCCTTGATTGCTTGCTCACTTGATGAGTCTGGATTCATGATGACTGTTCAAAATAAACAGCGAAGGAGATTAAGCAACCTGTAAAAAAGGGTACCTGTTATGCATATGATGCAATGAGATGCATATGTTTTATGTTTTCAAAGACAAACAAGATTCAACTTTGTAGACAAAAGGGAAACACACTTCATTAGATTCAAATTTTAAATTGTTCAACAACTTGCCCTTAGGCATTACAGGAATGAAAAATACTGAAAAGGAAATAAAAGCTGTAAAAGAAATATCCAAAGCCCATCAGTGCTCCCATGGCCTCCTCTTCTCAGTGTGGATGTAGTTATTCAGGACCCGCTCCTCCTCCAATTGCTTAGCCAGCCTCTGGATCTTCCGTTCCTGTTCGTTGAACTTTTCCCGATAAAAATCTCGTTCTTCCTTTAGCTGCGCCCAAGATCTCTTCATTGTGTCAAAATCAGTGGGTATCTGAGGAGGGAGGACAGTTGGAGGAACCCCATCTTCATCAGGAGATTCAAGAATGATAGGTCTGACAGCTTCGTACGGCATACCTAACTTCTGAGCACGGATACAGACCCATTTGCAATAGGGTTCCATTGGTAGAGAAGTCTTTGGTCCCAACTCATGTGGGTCAGCTTTGTGAATTCTGTCCCAAGCCTTAATGAATCCATGGCGTAGTTTGTCACTGTCCACCTGAAATTCAAAATGGAAGTGAGGAACCAACATTTCATGAGGCCCTGCTCTTCTGGCTCTTCCAAACTGGCGGAGAGCTAAACATGGATTATAAGAGATTCCTCCTTGGATACCAATCAACGGAACATTAGGGTATTCTCCGCAACGATCAATAACAGCTACCTTATCCAAACCTCTGAGAGTCCAAGTGATGTCATTATCAATGAGAGCCATTAACCTATGAGCCCAACCCTTTCCTTCTTCATTCTTCAGCACGAACTTAGGAAGGTGCGAAATAAACCACCTCACTAGCAAAGGAGCACAACACCACGGAGTTCCCCGTTTTCGGGCAATACAAGCATAGAGTTGTTGCAGGATATCACCCAAAAGAGTGGGTACAGGATTCCGAGACATGAAGATCCTTATGGCATAGATACTGATAAAGGTGTCAGGATTTGGAAACAGTACCAGACCATAGATTAAAAGAGCCAGAATGTCTTCGTACGCCTTGAAGTCTAAGTCATTCCAGAAATCATTAGCTTTGCCAACCAGAAATTTGACCAAAAAGCCCTTAACTCCACTTCTAGTTTCCCAGTTAGCTAATACCTCTTCTTTGGTCAAGGGGAGAACTGCAGCAACCTCTTCATGCCTAGGAGTCTTTTCCCAACCAGTGAATGGAGTTTGCTCCAAGACAGGGATACCAAGCAAATAGGAGAATTCTTCCAGGGTAGGGACCAGCTGGAAGTCTTGAAAGGTGAAACAATGATACAGGGGGTCATAAAACTGGGTCAGGACACTGATCAGTTGTTGGTCCCACTTTGTAGTGATCAAGCCAAGGAGAGAACCATGCCTGTTGATGAAGGAAGAAGTGTTTGGAATCCTACCAACCAAATCCTTGAGCAAAGTTGGTGGTTGAACAAAGTTGAGCCGGACAGTATTCCTACGCACGGGCATCATGATGTCCTACAAAACAGAGCAAAGATGAAACTTTTTTTGTCTTTGAAATGGGTTAGTCCTTTATACAGGATGCATGCAATGGTATGATGGCATGATGCTATGATGAAGCACACCACAAGTATTCACACAGGCAAGCATGATAAGGCACACAAGTCACACAAGACAACCCTTAGGTTTCAGGCCAGCATGAAGTTTAGGTATTACCCTCTTTTGGTTTTGTTGGTTAAAACCTGTCCTATCAAAAGTAACCGGGTTCTAGAGGATCTCAAATCATTGACTACCCTCAATCAGTCATAACTCCAGCATCGCTGTGATCGGTGGATCTGGAACTGACTGTTTAACGCTGGTTCGCGAAATGTCGCGGAAGCAAGAGTCGCCACCGTCTTTTATTTTCTCCAAATGGAAAGGACAAAAGCACAGAAAAATTCCTTATAGAGATTGCTCTCGGTTCGGGAGGTAGGTTATAGAAAGGGAAGGTGTTAGCACCCTTTCTATCCATGGTTATCCATGGGCTCTTAGGTACTTGCTCATTTGTGTTTTCAAAAATGGTTTGTTTGCTTTTCAACTGTGGGTTTTAAAAAGTTTCTTTGAAAATTCCAGTTCGACTCTTGTATCGGTCCTCAAGAGTGTTTGAAAAATTGCTTTCGAAAGCTTTTTGAAAATGTGTTGGTGTGAAAAGCATTTTGTTTTGTTTTGAAATTTAGAGCAAGTATCTAGAGTCGTCTACCTACCCTAAGGAATTCGTCTGTGTAGATGTCCTTTAAAGTAATGCCATCCCACCATTGAGAGGTAGGTAGCACCACCGTTGGAGGTGTTCGGGTCAATTCGAGGTTCGGGACATGGTGATCACCGGAGCAATGGGAAGACACCTTAGAAGCTACCCTCATGCCAGGTTCCCGGATCATGAGGACTTACTAAGACATCCTCTACTCGACGGTCACCTTTCGAGGCAAGGCAACCGTGAGGCGTACCCTAGGGGTGGTGTGTGATTTGTGTGTCAGATTCATTTATTTTTGTCTTATGTCATGTTATTGGTGATCTAGCGTTTGTTTTTATTTTTATCCATTCATTCTTTCATGCCTTGATTAACAGTTTAAAAATGCGAGAAAAGTAAAGTTCTAAAGCTATTACAAAAGGCGCGGGTCCACATCGCCAAAATTTCTTGAACCCGATTTGACAGAAAAACAAAGGAATAATGAAAAGTAAAGTGCGAGAAAATTAATTACAAGGCCTTGAGAGAGGTGCAAAAATATTATACGAAACAGAAATAAATATGCAAATTAAATAAGAATAAAAAAACAAGGGCGTTGGACCCTTTTTGAAAAATTAAATTAAATGATGGAACTAATTAATTAAAAAGAAAAGGAATTGTTTTTGGTATTTTATGATTTTAATGGGAAAAAAGAATTAAATGCAATTAAACCTAATTCTACGATTTTTATTTGTTAAGAAAGCATTAAACTTTAACCTAAAATTAAACCTAATTGTTTACATGCAATTTCAATTTATAAAAATAAATAATATTAAATATTTGACTATTATGAAAAAAAACAAGAATAAAAAATTATCATAAACCCTAGTTCTACAAATTTTAAATTAATTAAGAAAACATTACTATTAAACCTAATTTAATAACTAAATTTAATTAATGCAATTTGTTTATAAAAATATTAAAATAAAATATTTATTATATTTTCTCTTTTCTGATTTTTTATGTGTTTTTTATGAAAATATGAAATTAATTAATAAAACCATAATTAAAAGAAAGTATAAATAATAAAAATAATAAAGAAAGTAAAAAATTGGCAAACCTAGGGGGGTATCTGTCCCCAAAGTGGAGGTATAGCCCAGCAGCTTGAAGCCCATTTATTCATGGCCTGGTTGACTATTGCGTTCACGTACCCAAGCATTGACCAGCATGCATCATGTTCTTGAGATCCTGGCTTTTGATTGCATACCCTGGGACGCGTGGCCAGCTTGATTTTGAGGGTGTATGGTGTGCTTTGATAATGACACTGCATAGAAGCATTAAATAGAAAATAATATGAAAGGGAGTGAGGACCTGGGGCTCGAACCCAGGTCCTGGTGATTACCAACCAAACGCTTCACCACTGCTCCACTTTGTTTATCTGTAAATTAATATAACAAATAAATATAATAAAACAAAACGCGTTAATGCTTGGTTTTCCGCGCGAAAGTTTAAACCAACCAATTGCTCCTTGCCACCTAGTCATCTTCTCCATTGTTTTGTTTTCCTGAAAAAATAGCAAACATTTAACGGGGGTTTTGAACCCCCTCAAAACATGCTCATTCTGATAATAGCGATTAGGCCATGTGGCCTCAGAAATTTGGCGTGATGGTCTCTTCCAATTCGTTCCAACCTGTTGATTTTGTTTATGGCATTGACATGTCTCAATTTTACAGGTATGGAAAACGCCTAAATTGAAAACCTGGAAACCCTAGATGTCACTAATGGTGAATCCTCATATGGGGCACGAAAACAAAATCAAACTATTGGGTTAGCATTAGAATCAAACCATGAACATGAATCAGGCGTTAAAATTTACAAAAAATGCATGAATTGAGATGCACGATTATGAATTTTTTTCTGTACAGGGCACATTCGTTTTACCAATTCTTGATGTTATGATGAACGATTTTGATTGGAAATCCTTCCTTGAAGCTTCAGGAAGGTGATGGCACAAGTCTTTTGCCTTGAATCGTCCTCTAACCTTGTTTTCAGTTTTCAAATTTTCAACCAAAAACTCAAGTTCAATCCTTGGTCTGTAGCGCAGCCTCCTCGTTTCTAGGATTAGGTTTAGCATATATATGTATCTGTGAATGGTTAGGGTTGAAAAAAACTTGATCAAAATCCATGAATTAATGAATATGATATTTGATTTTTAACCATGATTTTCAAATCTTTTTCACATGCTTTTTGATACAAATCACATCCAATTCCATTGGTTCTTTCCATATTTGGCTAGGCACGAAATCTTGAGGATATAATATGCACAAAAAGATTGAAAAACTTAGGTTAAGTATTTTTCATGTATTTAATTGATTTAAATGAATTATTATTGATAAAAATTCAAATAAATAAATAAAAAATGAAGAAAAACTTCCCTTTGGGCCAAGTGGTCGTGCACATGCCTTGGATAATGAATTGTGGAAGAAAAATAGGCCCATTAGCAATTTTAGGTCATTTGAATCAATGTTGACTTTTCAAAATATCCAAACATTTCCCAACTTCCACAAGGCATAACTTGCTCAATATTTAAGCTTTGCTCATGTTCTTGGACACTTTGGAAAGGTCTTTGAGTCCTCTAACCAATGCCTTTGGTCCCATGTCATTTTGATTTACCAATCTCAAGTTATGGCCTTTGACTTAAAGTCCCTTTTTGTTGACTTTTGAAAATGACCTATAATGTTTGAAATTGATAACTTTTTGTGAGAGCATTTCTTGGGCTTGAAGTATGAAGATGAGTTGTAGGAAATGTCTTTCTATTCAAAATGAGCTTTGGATGGAATTTTTCTGATAATCCATGTGAAAGTTATGCCCTGGTCAATTTACAGTTGACTTTTTCAGTTGTTTAAATAAGGAAACTTTTGCATCTTGATGATTTTTGAGCCAAGCTTTGAGAATCATGATCAAGCATTGATCAAATGATGTTTGTGGCTTCAAAATGAGATGTTGACCAAAAATTTGAACTTTTGACTGTCAAATGACCATTTTGCCCCTACAGTTAACTGTAGTGCAATTAGGGTTTTGACTGTGCAATTTTGTGCTGAAAGTCTTGAAACTTGGTATGGGGATGCTTGACCATATTTGTAGGCATGTGGGACTTGATTGGACCCTTGGAAACTTCATTTTCTTGATCAGAACCAAAACCCTAATTTTGACTGTTCAGGAGGCTCTTGAACTGTGCAACCCTTGGGGAATTTTGCAACTTGACTTGGCAATTTCTGAAGAATATGGGAGGGCAAATTTTGGGGTACAACAGTTGCCCCTGTTAAATCTTCTTAGACCTGAGGATGCAGATTGGCTGACGTGCCTTTCGTAATCCGAGGGTAGAAGGTGATTGAACACTAGAGTGCCCAGAAATTTGCGCTCACATGGTAGCAGTGTGATGATGGGAATGGGCTTATAGATGCCATTTAAAGATTGCTGGTTAGGGTGATGGACTTATAGATGCCATGCTAAGAGATGATGGAAGGTGGATGGGCTTATAGATGCCATCTGGATGTCGATCGCCTAAGAGATTCCTTAGCGAGAACTTGCGTACCTGCAAAAGAAAAATGAGTACCTGACATGTTGCAGGAGTTAGTCTTCAGATGCTTGGTATAGATGTGTCCTGACTGGTTACAGGAGCTGGATCTGGAGCTTCAAACGGTGATGAATGAACCAGGGATAGTTACTACCTCAACAGGAACGGTGAGAGAACCTTGGATGACCTTAACCTCAACAGCAAACGTTAAGAAAATCTTGGATAACTTAACTTCAACAGCAAACATTGAGCGAAATCTTGGTGGGAATTACCATCTCCGCAGGATCGGGAAGAGAACCATAGGCAATTATAATCTCAAAAGCAAACATTGAGAATAACCTGGAATGGAATCATCATCTCCGCAGCATTGGGGAGAGAACCATAGGAAGTTATAATCTCAATAACATTCATTGAGAAAAACCTGGAATGGAATTATCATCTCCGCAGCATTGGGGAGAGAACCATAGGAAATTATAATCTCAAAAGCGGACGTTTGAGAAAAACCTGGAATGGAATTATCGTCTCCGCAGGATTGGGGAGAGAACCATAGGAAATTATAATCTCAAAAGCGGACGTTTGAGAAAGACCTGGAGTGGAATTATCGTCTCCGCATGATCGGGGAGAGAACCATAGGAAATTATAATCTCAAAAGCGGACGTTTGAGAAAAACCTGGAGTGGAATTATCGTCTCCGCATGATCGGGGAGAGAACCATAGGAAATTATAATCTCAAAAGCGGACGTTTGAGAAAAACCTAGAGTGGAATTATCGTCTCCGCATGATCGGGGAGAGAACCATAGGAAATTATAATCTCAAAAGCGGACGTTTGAGAAAAACCTAGAGTGGAATTATCGTCTCCACATGATCGGGGAGAGAACCATAGGAAATTATAATCTCAAAAGCGGACGTTTGAGAAAAACCTAGAGTGGAAATATCGTCTCCGCATGATCGGGGAGAGAACCATAGGAAATTATAATCTCAAAAGCGGACATTTGAGAAAAACCTGGAATGGAATTATCATCTCCGCAGCATCGGGGAGAGAACCATAGGGAATTATAATCTCAATAACATTCATTGAGAAAAACCTTGATAACTTCTACCGAGTCTTCATCAGAAAAATCTGTTTGGGGTCGATTTAGCTGGACTAGAGAAGGCCTTGGACTGGATAAGAAATCTTTGGAGTCGATTAACTGAACCGGTCTAGGTCTTGAAATATGATTGAGAATTTAACTGAATCCTTCCTGAAAGGTAAAGGTCAGTCATATGCAATGCATGATATGGACCAAGCAATGATGTTCTCAACATAAATGAGATTTGTAAGATATGATGCGTCTATGCATGCTATGATGATGTATGTGATGTTTAGGAATGTATGTTTTCGTCTAGGAAAGTAAATCCTTGACGGGTGCCGGGAAGTCACTCCTGGGCTGACGTTGGAGAATAGATTTCGCTTCCGCTGGGGATGATAGACGCAAGAATACCGGTAGGAGAAGATAACTCCGTTGGGGGAATAAACTTGGCGACTGGAATAACTCTGCGGGGAGGAAAATACTCTAACGATCTTGCTGGGGAGCAATACTCTGTGGGGAGAGAGATACTTTGCTGAGTTGTTGATAATAATTTGCTGGGGATACCCTTGGAAGTGTTAATAGACTTTGCTGGGGATAAGAAGACTGCGTTGACGACGATCTTTCCGTGGCTTTTGGCTGAGGATAACCCAGTTATATCCTGTTAAGGAAATAACTCTTTGAATAAAGCCGGACGACGCGTTCGTGCTCTGCGAGGGATAAGCTTCCAGAATCTACTGGGGGTAAGCTTACTGCTTGGGGAGATGAATTCCAACTTTCCTGGGGAACTAGACTGGACTCTCCTGGGGAAGTTTTGAACTGCGGGGGAAGTGATTCCTTTGAATGTTGGTATGTCGCCGGGGAACAATCTTTAGGCTAAGACTGTCGGGGATGCTTGTTAAGAATATGTATATTGCTGCTGGAGAATGTTGAGATCTGCTGGAGGATACTCAACTTCCTTAAGGTTTGATAATATAGCTTGGAGAGAGTGTACTGTCTGCTTACTCTCTGGGGAATTAGGATATCTGGTTATGTTCTTTAGCTGAACCTACCTTGGTACCTTGGCGGACAGAACAATTAGATTGCTCAGACAACTCTTTATTGCCCCTGTTTCTAATGTTACCTGTAATTAATCCTTTGTTTCGTAGGCAAATATTTATGAGTTAGCAAATTATTGTCAATGCATATATCACAAATTGAACCTTGGACGTTCTTCGCAAAACAAAACAGAAAAAGAAAAACAATTGGCACTTTTAACTGAAAAGTATATTTGTATTGATTTTTGAATGGCCTGAAAATAGGCGTTTTGTGTACAAGAGGCTGACGTCCTAGTAAGAGAACGCCGCCGAACAAAAGAGTTTATACAAATTTTGTACAAAAGAAAATAAAACAGCTATGTGAAATGGATGATCCCACTAGGTTCCAACTCTGCTATTGCCTTTATAACTCCGAGCGTCTCATCACTTGACGACCTAAACGAAAATGAAGTTGACTGATCGATGCCGTCTGAACTTGGTGTAGATACCGGATTCTGGATGCAAGGTGATCCAATGAGACATAGTATTACGCTTTATCCCTAATTTTTGCCTGGACCGCCCTTTCGGGTTTTCAGTCCACCGGGATACCCATTTTTGCCCAAGCCGCCTTTTCAGGTTTTCGACTTGCCGGGTGTACAGATTTTTTCATTTCATCCCTTCATTTTGCCCGAACCCTTTTGGTTCGCCGGGAAACCCTAATTTTTGCCTAGGCATGTCAGCCTAGCGGGTCAGATTTAGGCGTAGTATCTTTTTACTATGTCTGCATTGGCGGGGTGAGGAAGGTCGTCACCATCCATATTGGTTAGAATCATGGCTCCTCCTGAGAACACATGTTTAACCACAAATGGCCCTTCGTACGTAGGGGTCCATTTGCCCCTTGGATCACTCTGAGGAAGGATGATTCTCTTGATTACCAGATCCCCAACTTGATATTCCTGTGGTCTGACCTTTTTGTTAAATGCCCTGATCATCCGTTTCTGATACGTCTGACCATGGCAGATAGCAGCAAGTCTCTTTTCATCAATAAGGTTTAACTGATCAAGTCGTGTCTGGATCCAATCATCCTCGTTTAGATTTGCATCCTTCATTATCCGGAGAGAGGGTATTTGCACTTCGATCGGCAAGACTGCCTCCATACCATAAACCAGAGAGAAGGGAGTTGCCCCGGTTGATGTCCTAGCTGAGGTACGGTACCCGTGTAGAGCGAACGGTAACATCTCGTGCCAATCTTTATAAGTCACTGTCATCTTCTGCACGATTTTCTTGATGTTCTTATTTGCTGCTTCTACAGCCCCATTCATCTTCGGTCTGTAAGGAGAAGAATTGTGGTGCTGTATTTTGAACTGCTCGCAGAGCTCAGTGATCATCTTGTTATTCAGATTGGTACCGTTATCTGTAATAATTCTTTCTGGGACGCCGTACCGACAGATCAGATTATGCCGAATGAACCGTGCCACAACAGTCTTGGTTACCATAGCGTAGGACGCTGCTTCAACCCACTTTGTAAAATAATCAATCGCCACTAGGATGAAGCGATGCCCATTGGATGCCGTAGGTTTAATCTCACCGATCATGTCTATGCCCCACATTGCAAACGGCCAAGGCGCAGTCAGAACATTCAGGGGAACTGGAGGGACATGCACCTTGTCTGCATAAATCTGGCACTTATGGCATGTCCTGGAATGTTGGTAACAGTCAGCTTCCATTGTGGACCAGTAATATCCTGCCCGAAGGATCTTTTTAGCCATAGTGTGTCCACTGGAATGTGTACCAAAGGTCCCTTCATGTAGCTCTTCCATGATTCTTTCTGCTTCAGTCTTATCCACACAACGCAGTAAGGTTGAATCATGGTTTCGCTTGTACAAGATGCCGTTGCTAAGGAAGAATTTTGCCGCGAACCTTCTCAGGAACTTCTTATCATTGACAGAGGCACCCTCAGGGTATTCCTGAGTTTCCAAGTATCTCTTCACCTCATGGTACCAAGGCTTCTCAGTCACCAATTCAGTCTCGAGATCGCAACAGTATGCCGGTTCGTCCAGTTTCCAGATGATGATCCGGGGAGCCTCATTATCCCATTTAACTTTGAACATAGAAGACATTGTAGCTAACGCGTCCGCCAACTGATTCTCTTCTCTTGGAAAGTGTTCAAAGGTTATCTTCGTGAAGTGAGGGATCAACGTCAACACACATTCTCTGTAAGGGATAAGATTCGGATGTTTCGTATCCCACTCTCCTTTGATCTGATTGATCACAAGAGCGGAATCTCCGAAGACACTCAGAAACTTGATCCTTAGGTCGATCGCAGCTTGAAGACCCATGATGCACGCCTCATACTCTGCCATGTTGTTGGTACAATTGAAACACAGCCGGGCAGTGAGTGGAGTATGAGTGCCTTGAGGTGATATGATTATGGCGCCGATACCGTTACCCAAAGCATTGGAGGCTCCGTCAAAGTGCATAGACCATCGGGATCCTTCCTCAGGTCCTTCATCCGGTCCAGGTACTTCACAATCAGTTACTATCATGATGCTTTCATCCGGAAACTCGAAGTTCATTGACTGATAGTCATCTACGGCCTGATGTGCCAAGTGGTCTGCCAATACACTTCCCTTGATGGCTTTCTGGGTCGTGTACTGAATGTCGTATTCCATCAAGATCATTTGCCATCTTGCTATTCTCCCAGACAGAGCAGGCTTTTCGAATATGTACTTTATAGGATCCATCTTTGAGATCAACAAGGTAGTGTGAGTCAGCATATACTGTCTCAGCCGGCAAGCAGCCCATACCAAAGCGCAGCAAGTTTTCTCAAGCAGTGAGTATCGGGTCCCACAGTCGGTAAACTTTTTGCTAAGGTAATAAATGACGTGCTCTTTTCGGCCAGACTCGTCATGCTGCCCCAGCACACACCCCATTGAGTTGTCAAGCACTGTTAGATATAGTATCAGAGGTCTCCCTTCAACCGGTGGCATAAGGATAGGTGGTTCTTGGAGATACTCTTTGATTCTGTCAAAAGCAGCCTGACATTCATTGTTCCAACGTACTACCTGATCTTTCTTCAATAGCTTGAAGATTGGTTCACAAGTAGCAGTTAGATGTGAAATGAACCGAGCAATGTAATTCAGGCGTCCTAGAAAGCCTCTGACCTCTTTCTCTGTCCTGGGAACCGGCATCTCTTGAATAGCTTTAACCTTGGCAGGATCCACTTGAATACCCTTGTCACTTACCACGAAGCCTAGCAACTTCCCAGATCTTACCCCGAAAGTGCACTTGTTCGGGTTCAATCTCAGCTTGTACAGTTTCAACCGGTCAAACAACTTCTGCAGATGATCTAGGTGCTCTTCCTCAGTCTGGGACCTTGCGATCATGTCGTCGACATACACTTCTATCTCATGATGGATCATGTCATGAAATAAAGCAACCATGGCACGCTGGTAGGTTGCCCCAGCGTTCTTCAGCCCGAATGGCATGACCTTGTAACAGAAGGTGCCCCACTGAGTAACAAACGTAGTCTTCTCCATGTCTTCAGGTGCCATCTTGATCTGATTATAACCTGAAAAGCCATCCATGAAAGAGAACACCTTATGCTGAGCTGTATTATCAACAAGGACATCAATGTGAGGTAGAGGGAAGTCATCTTTGGGGCTGGCCCTGTTCAGATCCCTATAGTCGACACACATTCTGACCTTACCGTCCTTCTTAGGTACCGGCACCACATTAGCAACCCACTGAGGGTAAGAAGTCACTGCAATAAACCCGGCATCAAACTGCTTCATAACTTCGGCTTTAATCTTTTCGGACATCTCTGGACGCATCCGACGGACCTTTTGCTTTACCGGAGGGCAGTCTTCCCTAGTTGGCAAGTGATGGACCACAATATCGGTATCCAACCCCGGCATGTCTTTGTAGGACCAGGCAAAGATCTCCATATAATCATGTAGCATCTGAGTCAACCGTTGCTTCACGCTGAGCTCTAGGTTAGCACCAATCTTTACCTCTTTCCTGTCTGCCTCAGTACCCAAGTTTATTGTTTCCACTGGCTCTTCATGGGGTTGAATTGCCCTCTCTTCCTGAAGCAACAGTCTTGCAAGCTCGCCAGGCACTTCGCAATCATCTTCACCTTCGTCTTCGGCTAAGTTGATCGGATTTTCGAAGTCATAATTGGCAGTAGCAGAGTCGTTATCAGTGAGATCCAGGGTGGATTGAAACCTGTATGAGTGAGTGTGTGTGTAAATACAGCTGTTTTGAAATATATGTAAAGGAAAGAAAGACAGAAAAGGAGCATAAGATTTGTAATGCGAGAAAACGTCCAAGATTTTCATTCATGATATATGAAATGACAATTTATATACCCTCACAAATAGAACCACGGTGCCTCGGGTAAGACATCGGGCCATAGAGTTTATTACTGTTTATTACAAAATAACAAAACAAGGAAGTTTATTACTGCGTAACAAAAGTAACAGGAGTATGGTCCTTGGCAATCCAATTGGTCAATCCGCCTTCGGTCGTCGGGTAGATCCAGCTATTAAATTCTGCTTCATCCACTTCGTTGTCTTCCCCAACAGCATTCACTCCTGGATTTGTAATGAACACAGGAGGTCTTCCGGTATTCGCTTTCCGCATAGCTTTCTGACCCTCTGCAGTAAAACCCAGCCCAAATTTGTCAGTCTTCTGTGTAAAGTCGGGAAGCCTGCCCCAGTTAGTACATTCACCTTTTTGAACCACAGCCCGGGCATCCTTCAGGGAAGCCATCTTCAAAGGAACATTCTCTTCTACTGTTGTTTCTGCTGCCGCTGAAATTGGAAGCACCTCCTCGAAATGCTGAAAGGGGGTTTCAATAAACTCCCCGTCCATCTCAATGTATCTGAAGGAATTCAGGTGGCTTACCATATACTCCTCCTCTCCCTGCACAGTGACGATCTTCCCTCTGACAGGGTACTTCAACTTCTGGTGCAAGGTTGAGGTCACTGCCCCAGCTTTATGGATCCAAGGTCGACCCAGTAAGCAAGAATACGATGGACGGATATCCATCACATAAAATGTAGAGTCAAACACCTGAGAACCCACACGAATGGGAATGTCAACCTCTCCATGAACCATCCTTTTTGAACCGTCAAAGGCCCTGACGATGATATTGCTGGGTTTCAGTTCCAGGCCTTCACAATCCAAACGGTCTAAAGCCTTCTTTGGTAGAACATTCAAAGAAGAACCAGTATCCACCAATACATGTGCCAGAGTAGTGCCCCTGCATTCGATAGAGACATGCAGGGCATCATTGTGGTCTCTTCCCTTCGCAGTCAGGTAAGCATCTGAGAAACCCAAGCCATTGTCTGCTGTGAGATTTGCTACGCAATCAGTGAACTGGACTGTAGATGTTTCCTGTGGCACATGGGCCGTCTTGAGGAATGAGATTAAGGCCTTAGCATGGGCCTCGGAGCACAGCAATAAAGAGAGCATGGAGATTTTGGAGGGCGTGTGCCCCAGCTGTTCCACAACATTGAAGTCACTCTTCTTTATAATTTTCAAGATTTCCTCCATCTCTTGTTGGGAGGCCTCAGTAGTTATAGGTATAGGTGCCTCCATCTGGGCAGGCTCAACTTCAGTTCCTTTGCCCCGAGCATTGGATGACTCGGCAGCAGGGGAAACAACTTGGTCAGCAACAGGAACAGGCACACTTGTAGGTGTTATGAGGAGGGGTCTTCGAGCAGCAGGCGGTGCAATGTCAGGCGAGAAGAGCCTGCCACTACGGGTAACCTTGGCTGGACCAGTGATATCGCAGATACTGGCACCAGCGTTGAACTCTTGTTTAATCCCATTTACATACACATCTGCCCCATAATGCCAGGGGACAGCTTTATCAGATACATAGGGCAGGGGCCCCGGAACAGTGATAAAAATAGGTGCGACAGTCATGATTTGAACAGGCTGCTTCGGGAGAGCCTTGATTGGATTATTGAAGATGGTAACCACAGAAACTTCTTCTACCGGGACCAACTGAACAGCAGACTTCTTAAACAGAATCTCCTTGCTATCCATTAGGCTTTGGATGCCTAACTTCAGCAAGGGACAACCAGATAGGGAAACAGCACAGAACAGGCAACCCTCACTACAACCCGGAAATAAACCGGCCAGCAGCAGGTTCCTCTTGACAGTCTTCAGAGGAGTAGCTAGATCATCCACAGAAACGGCGTAAACATCTTCGTCAACAGCATTTACCCCATGCTGAGGCATAGGAGCAGTAACTACATTCGGCCTCTCAGGCGCTTCGAACTGTATCTCCTTCGCGTCGATAAGGTCTTGCACCTTACTCCTTAATGCCCAACAGTCATCAGTGGAGTGCCCCGGGCTATCAGAATGGTAAGCACAACGAGCATTTGGATTGTACTTAGGAGATGTAGTATTTGGAAACTTCGGAGCCTCTCTGACAGTCACTAAATTGGTGGATAGCAATTGTGGCAAGATCTGCGATAAAGTCATGCTCAAACGGGTAAACTCTCTCCAGGGTCTTTCGGCCCTTTGAGGATTGGCTGGCCGAGGAGCGGCAGCAGGCTTAGCAATCATTACCGCACTGACAGATTGGCGGCGCTCAGTTCTCTCTGGTCTTTTGGAACCGTATACAGCACTAGCCTCCTTCTTGAAGGGTTTCTTCTCAGAACTAGACGATGCACCCTTCGGAATCTTTCCAAACTTCAACCCAGCCTCAATTCTCTCTCCAGTCAGAATTAGATCAGTGAACCCTGCAGACGAATTCCCAATGAGATGGTTGAAAAATGGCCCAGATAGGGTCCCCAAGAACATGTCTACCAACTCCCGATCAGTCAACGGAGGCTGCACCCTGCCAGCCAGGTCTCTCCACTTCTGAGCATACTCTTTAAAACCTTCACTTGAACCTAACGACATACCCTGGAGTTGGGTACGTGTAGGGGCAAGGTCGGCATTATATTGATACTGCTTATAGAAAGCAGTAGCCAACTCCTCCCAGTTACGAACCTTGGTCCCATCCAGCTGATAGAACCATTCGAGATGAGTCCCTGAAAGACTCTCCTGGAAGAAGTGGATCCACAAATTCTTATCTGCTGAGTACGGTTGAATTTTCCGAACATAGGACCTGAGATGTAGCTTGGGACAAGACGCCCCGTCGTACTTAGCGAAAGATGGTGCTTTGAACTTATGAGGAATGATCACACCAGTAGACAAACCCAGATCTCCAAAATCCAGCCCAGGTACCTGTTGTATTTCCATAGCATTCAGCCTATCCTCCAGCTGCTTGTAACGGTCTTCTACCGGAGGGTACTGCTCTTCATCAAAATCAGTCTCGTTGTCGGAGACTACCGGACTAGGACCCTTTTCTGCTTGAGGAGTACTCTTGCCAATGGAAGAACCAGCCTCTTCATTCTGCAAGGTGTTGCCAAACCTTCGGCCCGAGCTGAACAGAACCGTCCTTCTCTTCTTCTTCTTCTCCTTCTTCAGGAGCAGAGTTTTCAGCTCTTCTTGGCCTTGAGCCAAACCCTTGATTAATTCCTGAAATTGCGCATTCTGCGCCTGAAGAGCTTTGATGGATGTCTCTGTTGATGACGAGTCGGGATTCATGATGCTGAAATAAACAGCGAAGAACTGTAAACAACCTGAAAAGGGGAAAACCTGTTATGCACATGATGAATGATATGTGTTTATGCAATGCGTTCAAGGGTTCGAAAGTTCAAATTTGTTGTAGACAAAAAGGAACACACGTTATCATTAAGGAAATAATTGTTCAGTACATCAAAGCCTCATGGGCAAAATAATACAAAAGCAAATCAATCCCAGAATATACTACGCATCCTCTTTGGAGCTATGTAAGTGGTGAGATTCCTCTCCTCATGCAACAGGCGGGTGAGCTCCAAGACCTTCTTTTCACTGGCATGTAGACTAGTCTCAAGAGAATTCCGTTCTTCCTTAAGCTGGATCCAGCTCTTCTGCATCTCTTCCCAGGATGTGGGCATATCAGGGTGCTGAATAGTGTAGGACACTTCTCCTTCCAAGACTGGCTCTTTGATCACTGGGAGCATATGAGGATAAGGCATTACCAACTTCTGGGAGCGGGCTCGTACCCACTTGAGATAAGGTTCCAACGGGATGGAGTTCCTGTGCCCCAGTGTCTTGCTGTCTATCCTACTTGGCATCCTCCAGGCTCTGATAAATCTCTGGAGAAGTCCTTGAGTATCGTTGTCGAAGTCAAAAACTATGTCAGGAATTAACATGTCATGAGGACCATCCCTCCGAGCATAACCAAACTGTCTCCAAGCCAGGCATGGGTTGTAAGTAATACCTCCTCTGATTCCAAGTAAAGGAACATTAGGGTACTCCCCGCAACGATCAATGATGGTGACATCTTCTCTAGACCGAGGGCACCAATGTATATCCGCATGTGTAAGAGTCATCAACCGTTGTGACCATCTCAGACCCCGCTCATTCTTCAAGACTGATTGTGGAAGGTGCGAAATAAACCACCTTCCCAGGAGAGGAGTGCAACACATAAGGACACCTCTTTTTCTCATGGTTCGAGTGTAACATGAGTGAAGGATGTCCCCCAGCAATGTAGGTATAGGATTCTTGGACATAAAGATCTGGACAACACTGATATCTATAAGCTGATCTGGGTTAGGGAACAACACCAAACCATAGACAAGGAGGGCCACCACTTCTTCAAAAGCTTGCAGGTCAAGGGAGTTCCAACATTCATGGGCTTTTTCAAACAGAAACCTGGCTAAGAAACCTTTGATACCACTTCTAACTTCCTAATGTCCCTTGAGGTCAGATGACTGTAGGTGCAAGGCTTTAGCAATCTCTTCAAGCTTGGGTTCCTTTTCCGTACCGTTGAAGGGTAGCTGATCAAGGATAGGGATCTTCAGGAGCCGGGAGAACTCCTCCAATGTAGGTACCAGCTGGTAGTCCAAGAAGGTGAAACAGTGATGTAGAGGATCAAAGAACTGGAACAGGACCTTGATCATATCTTCCTCAATGTTGGTATTGACCAAGCTGATGAGACTTCCATGTCTTTCACTGAATGAAGAGTTCTCGGGAATCCTGGATATAAGTTCCTTAAGCTGAGGAGGGATCCTTACAAGACTGATTTGAATTGTCTTTCTACGAACAGTTTCCATGTCCTACAAAACAAGAACAAAGATGAAAATTCGAACCCCTGAAATGGTTAGTCAATGCATATGATGCTGGATGATGTCATGATGCTATGATTAAACACACCACAGATATTTACAAAGACAAACATGTAAGGCACACAAGGCACACAAGACAAGCCCTTAGGGTTTAAGGCCAGCATGGGGTCTGGGTAGTACCCTCTTGAAGTTGGTGGGTTCAACCTGTCCTATTAAAGTAACCGGGTTCTAAGGGTCCCAATATCACGGGATTGCTTTCATTGTTCATCGTTTTGATTTAGCCACTGAACTGGCGGCCGAAATATTCCAGGAAAGCAACCCTCAATTGGGTGTAGTATCGAGTATCAACCAACCTCGGACTGCACCAAAGTCAGTTATCTCACTACCCTAAAGAGGCCAAGATAGTTCAATTAAGGTTCCTAAGGTCTGTTGATGCTTCATGACACCACGCGGAGGCCCCGTACTCTCCTTGACTGAACTCAAGGGTTACCTGTACACACCAAAGTGCCACATCAACGTAGCAGACTGTTTCAACCATGTCGGTATACCCCGCACAGTTCCCTCACAGCCTTGTTGCTACTTTCTAAGAAGGTATCCCCAGATCCGGGTTAGCATCTATAGAACTCCCAAGACAGTCCCACAATTTAAAGCAAGCAAAGAAAGCAATTGAAAACACAGTTATGAACTATCCCTAAGGTACACCTCACTTTATAAAGAATCCCCAGCAGAGTCGCCAGTTCTGTGATCGGTGGATCTGGAACTGACTGTTTAACGCTGGTTCGCGAAATGTCGCGGAAGCAAGAGTCGCCACCGTCTTTTATTTTCTCCAAATGGAAAGGACAAAAGCACAGAAAAATTCCTTATAGAGATTGCTCTCGGTTCGGGAGGTAGGTTATAGAAAGGGAAGGTGTTAGCACCCTTTCTATCCATGGTTATCCATGGGCTCTTAGGTACTTTCTCATTTGTGTTTTCAAAAATGGTTTGTTTGCTTTTCAACTGTGGGTTTTAAAAAGTTTCTTTGAAAATTCCAGTTCGACTCTTGTATCGGTCCTCAAGAGTGTTTGAAAAATTGCTTTCGAAAGCTTTTTGAAAATGTGTTGGTGTGAAAAGCATTTTGTTTTGTTTTGAAATTTAGAGCAAGTATCTAGAGTCGTCTACCTACCCTAAGGAATTCGTCTGTGTAGATGTCCTTTAAAGTAATGTCATCCCACCATTGAGAGGTAGGTAGCACCACCGTTGGAGGTGTTCGGGTCAATTCGAGGTTCGGGACATGGTGATCACCGGAGCAATGGGAAGACACCTTAGAAGCTACCCTCATGCCAGGTTCCCGGATCATGAGGACTTACTAAGACATCCTCTACTCGATGATCACCTTTCGAGGCAAGGCAACAGTGAGGCGTACCCTAGGGGTGGTGTGTGATTTGTGTGTCAGATTCATTTATTTTTGTCTTATGTCATGTTATTGGTGATCTAGCGTTTGTTTTTATTTTTATCCATTCATTCTTTCATGCCTTGATTAACAGTTTAAAAATGCGAGAAAAGTAAAGTTCTAAAGCTATTACAAAAGGCGCGGGTCCACATCGCCAAAATTTCTTGAACCCGATTTGACAGAAAAACAAAGGAATAATGAAAAGTAAAGTGCGAGAAAATTAATTACAAGGCCTTGAGAGAGGTACATAAATATTATACGAAATAGAAATAAATATGCAAATTAAATAAGAATAAAAAAACAAGGGCGTTGGACCCTTTTTGCAAAATTAAATTAAATGATGGAACTAATTAATTAAAAAGAAAAGGAATTGTTTTTGGTATTTTATGATTTTAATGGGAAAAAAGAATTAAATGCAATTAAACCTAATTCTACGATTTTTATTTGTTAAGAAAGCATTAAACTTTAACCTAAAATTAAACCTAATTGTTTACATGCAATTTCAATTTATAAAAATAAATAATATTAAATATTTGACTATTATGAAAAAAAACAAGAATAAAAAATTATCATAAACCCTAGTTCTACAAATTTTAAATTAATTAAGAAAACATTACTATTAAACCTAATTTAATAACTAAATTTAATTAATGCAATTTGTTTATAAAAATATTAAAATAAAATATTTATTATATTTTCTCTTTTCTGATTTTTTATGTGTTTTTTATGAAAATATGAAATTAATTAATAAAACCATAATTAAAAGAAAGTATAAATAATAAAAATAATAAAGAAAGTAAAAAATTGGCAAACCTAGGGGGGTATCTGTCCCCAAAGTGGAGGTATAGCCCAGCAGTTTGAAGCCCATTTATTCATGGCCTGGTTGACTATTGCGTTCACGTACCCAAGCATTGACCAGCGTGCATCATGTTCTTGAGATCTTGGCTTTTGATTGCATACCCTGGGACGCGTGGCCAGCTTGATTTTGAGGGTGTATGGTGTGCTTTGATAATGACACTGCATAGAAGCATTAAATAGAAAATAATATGAAAGGGAGTGAGGACCTGGGGCTCGAACCCAGGTCCTGATGATTACCAACCAAACGCTTCACCACTGCTCCACTTTGTTTATCTGTAAATTAATATAACAAATAAATATAATAAAACAAAACACGTTAATGCTTGGTTTTCCGCGCGAAAGTTTAAACCAACCAATTGCTCCTTGCCACCTAGTCATCTTCTCCATTGTTTTGTTTTCCTGAAAAAATAGCAAACATTTAACGGGGGTTTTGAACCCCCTCAAAACATGCTCATTCTGATAATAGCGATTAGGCCATGTGGCCTCAGAAATTTGGCGCGATGGTCTCTTCCAATTCGTTCCAACCTGTTGATTTTGTTTATGGCATTGACATGTCTCAATTTTACAGGTATGGAAAACGCCTAAATTGAAAACCTGGAAACCCTAGATGTCACTAATGGTGAATCCTCATATGGGGCACGAAAACAAAATCAAACTATTGGGTTAGCATTAGAATCAAACCATGAACATGAATCAGGCGTTAAAATTTACAAAAAATGCATGAATTGAGATGCACGATTATGAATTTTTTTCTGTACAGGGCACATTCGTTTTACCAATTCTTGATGTTATGATGAACGATTTTGATTGGAAATCCTTCCTTGAAGCTTCAGGAAGGTGATGGCACAAGTCTTTTGCCTTGAATCGTCCTCTAACCTTGTTTTCAGTTTTCAAATTTTCAACCAAAAACTCAAGTTCAATCCTTGGTCTGTAGCGCAGCCTCCTCGTTTCTAGGATTAGGTTTAGCATATATATGTATTTGTGAATGGTTAGGGTTGAAAAAAACTTGATCAAAATCCATGAATTAATGAATATGATATTTGATTTTTAACCATGATTTTCAAATCTTTTTCACATGCTTTTTGATACAAATCACATCCAATTCCATTGGTTCTTTCCATATTTGGCTAGGCACGAAATCTTGAGGATATAATATGCACAAAAAGATTGAAAAACTTAGGTTAAGTATTTTTCATGTATTTAATTGATTTAAATGAATTATTATTAATAAAAATTCAAATAAAAAAATAAAAAATGAAGAAAAACTTCCCTTTGGGCCAAGTGGTCGTGCACATGCCTTGGATAATGAATTGTGGAAGAAAAATAGGCCCATTAGCAATTTTAGGTCATTTGAATCAATGTTGACTTTTCAAAATATCCAAATATTTCCCAACTTCCACAAGGCATAACTTGCTCAATATTTAAGCTTTGCTCATGTTCTTGGACACTTTGGAAAGGTCTTTGAGTCCTCTAACCAATGCCTTTGGTCCCATGTCATTTTGATTTACCAATCTCAAGTTATGGCCTTTGACTTAAAGTCCCTTTTTGTTGACTTTTGAAAATGACCTATAATGTTTGAAATTGATAACTTTTTGTGAGAGCATTTCTTGGGCTTGAAGTATGAAGATGAGTTGTAGGAAATGTCTTTCTATTCAAAATGAGCTTTGGATGGAATTTTTCTGATAATCCATGTGAAAGTTATGCCCTGGTCAATTTACAGTTGACTTTTTCAGCTGTCCAAATAAGGAAACTTTTGCATCTTGATGATTTTTGAGCCAAGCTTTGAGAATCATGATCAAGCATTGATCAAATGATGTTTGTGGCTTAAAAATGAGATGTTGACCAAAAATTTGAACTTTTGACTGTCAAATGACCATTTTGCCCCTACAGTTGACTGTAGTGCAATTAGGGTTTTGACTGTGCAATTTTATGCTGAAAGTCTTGAAACTTGGTATGGGGATGCTTGACCATATTTGTAGGCATGTGGGACTTGATTGGACCCTTGGAAACTTCATTTTCTTGATCAGAACCAAAACCCTAATTTTGACTGTTCAGGAGGCTCTTGAACTGTGCAACCCTTGGGGAATTTTGCAACTTGACTTGGCAATTTCTGAAGAATATGGGAGGGAAAATTTTGGGGTACAACAATCGCAATCTTTTCTTGCAGCCAGAACCATCGCGAGAGTTTAGCCTCAATGAGTGTAGCATACTGCTACTGTCCTAATGGCCAAGTTTGGTCAATTTAAGGTTCTAAGGTTGGTTGGTGTTTAATGACTCCTTAGAAGACCTATATTCTCCTCGTTGCAACACAAGGGATATAGGTACAGACCAAGGTGCCACACCAACGTAGCCACTGCTTCACCCATGTCGTTCTACGCCGGACAGGTCCCTCACAGATTATGCTACCTAAAAAGGGTATTTCCCAGATCCGGGTTAGGATCTATGAAACTCCGATGCAAAGCCCGCAATTATAAAAGCAAACAAGGCAAACAACTGAAAACAAGGGTGATCTAAGCCCTAAGGTTACTCCACTTTTAATATTATCCCCAGCAGAGTCGCCAGTTCTGTGATACGGTGGGAGAACTGACTGTGAGTTTTGCGTTTGTTTTCGCAAATGTTTCGGTTGAGCAAGAGTCGCCACCGACTTTTTATTTTATCCTAAGGAAAGGTTTAAAAAGTACAGCAAAAACCTTTTGAGATGTTTTCTTGGGTTCGGGGAGTAGATTATAGAAAGGAAAGGTATTAGCACCCTTTCTATCCATGGTTATCCATGGGCTCTTAGTTACTTGCTTAGATCAACTTGCCTTTTGTTTTCAATTTGTTTGAAATGGTGCTTTGTGTGTGTGGGTTTGAAAATGTTTTTGAAAAGAGGCCAATGTGTTGGCAACGTTTGTAATGATCCATGTTGGGATGTATACAAAGGTGTATGTCTTTTGAAAAGGTTTTCATTTGTTTTTGAAAGTTTGTTTTGAAAGTGTAGTGATGTGTGGTTTAGAAAATAAGCAAGTGTTTTGTTTTTGCAAGTTTGATTCAAGTAACTAAGAGGTTGTCTACTCCTAAATTTCTCAAAGATTATTGCTATGTTTTAACCCTTTTAACAAGTTTGTTCCACCATTGTATTTGGTGGACAATCTTGTTTAGGATGTGAAAGGGACGGGCGCGGGTCATCGTTTAGACCATAATTGCAATAGTGCCAAGTATCTTTGGGCAATTTTTCCTTGGAGGGACTTGATCATTTTTTAGGCAACTTTCGAAAGCGTCATCGAGGGACTATGATCATTTGATTGTTTGTTTTGTTTTTGCCCAAAGAGACCTAACATGCAATATGGCCCATTTATTGAAGGCAACAAGTGGAATACCCTAGGGGGTGCAGGTGTGATTTGTGTTGTCCATTTTCATGCTTGTTTATCTTGAAATTAGGTCAAACTATTTTTGTTATTTTTGATTCGCATACAAACCCTAATTCTAACATGGTATAATTAGAAAGCAATAGAGTGCGAAAAATAAATTTACTAAGCTATTACAACACAATATATGGGAAGGGGGGTACAAATGTTCAAATGGGGATTTTTGACAAGGAATTTAAACCTAAACTATTACATCAATATTGAATTATTTACAAGATATTTAATTGCACAAATTAAATAAAATAAGAATAAATATGCAAGATGCAAAAATGGTTTTTGTATGTGTATGAAAAAAGGTATTTTTATATGTCAAATAAACAAAAATAAAAGTATTATTTTTTTGGGTTTTTTATGTTTAGGGCAAAACCCTAATTTCTTAAGTAAAATGTATTGATTATTAATATATACAACATTTATTTATTATATACAAAAATAAAATAAAAATGAAGTATATTTATCAAAAAGATATTTTTTATATTAAATATTAATAAAAAATAAAAGTGTGTATATTTTGTATTTTACCCTAAATATATTAATATGTATATTAATATGTATATAAATATTTGTATTATTTACTAAATATATATTATATATACAACAATAATAATATTTAATATTTAAAAAAAAGTATATTTTATATAAAATATTTTCAGAAGATAAAAATGAAATAAAAATGGAAAATAAAATGGGTTTGCATTATTTTTAGTATTTTTAAATAAAGCAAGTTTATATATTTATTTATGCACAAAAACTAAAAGAAACCAAATAAATGCCTAATAAATTCAAAAATGGTGAGAAAAATATTTTTTATATTTTTAATATTATAAGAAAAAATAAATAAGTCAAACCAAAAAAGAAAAAGTCAAAAGTCATAAAAATAAGCAAAATGGGCCTAGGGGGTGTGAAAGTGAAAAAATGGTGCAAAAAGAAAAGTCAAACAGGCCCAGCCCAGAACCCTGTCATCTTCAACCTCAGAACATATTTGTTCAAGCAAACACGCGTTTTCTAACTTCCAATTCCTTGATCTTTTGCCAAGTCTTCCAACATGAAACCTGTAGAGCTTGAAGCCACGATTCCAGACATATAAAGAAATCAATCTAACTCTCAGAAATGAGAGAGAATTTCTTCTCTCCCAATTCCTGACCTAGATTTTTATCAATGTTCAGACTTAAAATTCTCTATGCATACATAATATAAATGAAATCTAATCACATGGGCATGTTCAGGGCTATAAATGTGATATGTTTTCTTCACAAACCTAAACCTAACAATGCCTGGATAGAGAGATTCGAGTTCATGAACTTACATGTTCAGTTGAAGTTGTATCTGGTGATTGAGGTGTCTTCAATGCAAGATGATGATTGGTACAGCTTCCTTGATGTCCAGGGATGCTATTCCAAGCTTTACTTTGTCTTGAAACCTTTTGAATCGTGCTATAGAACTTCAACTGCAAAACAAGAAAATGAAAATGGTGATGTTGCCTGGGAGTGTTACAGGTCGTGTTTGAGGTTTTGATTAGCTTCAAGGGATGTTAGGGGATGTGTTTGACAAGTTTTTAGCAAGAATGCATGGAAGGTTTGAGCTATGGAACTCAAACTGCAGGGATGCCCTGTTTTGAGCAGTTTGAGGGTGATTCTGGGAATGAGAGTGTTTGGGACTTGGTTGGCTCGTGTTCTAGCTCAGAATGGATGTCTTGAATGTGTTTGATAACTTTCTCTAAGCACCGGTTCACTGATATGAGAGTTGGTTCATGTTATGCAATGTTTCTTCACACCTAAGCAAGAAAAGGCAACTTAGTGTTTCTAGCCTGTACAGGCCCCCATACTATGCTGCTAACCTTCCCCTTGATCAGTGCAATTAGTCCATAAACTTGTGCCAAAGAGATTTGATCTGTACTTGCTTGGATTTGCTTTAGACATAAAGTGCAACTTTTCAAGAATGGTTATTTTACTTTTTCCATTTATGGCTTAGTTCTCCATGTAATGACCAAATGCATAGAATAACATCTTGGCATAATGGTTTAGCATTGAATTATTGAGTGAAAATGGGATTAGAGGCCTGCAATGTAGCTAGCACATGCTGAGTTTGAAAATGCACAAGTTATGGACATGTAATTTGGCCAAGAACAAAGTGAGTTTTTCCCATATTGCAAAATTCGATTCTCCCTAACCATGAGGTTGTTTGATGAGTTCTTGGACATTTTGGAAATCTTGGAATGTGTACTACAATCCATCTTTGAAATTCAAATTGAAATTCCAAGTGGAAGTGTGTGAAAAATGGTCTTGAAGTTAGGTAAAAACCTTGCCTAAAATAGGTCAAATTTTCTCTAAGTTAAGAATGGTTTGGTACCCTTGTTCCAAAAATTGTAACTTGAGATACAAGCCTCTTTTGGGAAAACTTTGTGAATCAAAGTTGTAGATTATGCAATAGGCTACAACTTTAATGTTTTGACTTTTGCTTGAATCCAAATGAATCTTGGTGAGAAAGTGGGACAAAGTTAGGAAAAAATTAGGGTTTTTGATAACTTAGAAAAATTCTAAGTTATGAAAAATCTTCATTTCAAACCCTAATTTGCATTTCTTGATTTCTTGATGAACAAGCTTCATGATTTGGCATGTTTTGATGAAAAATGAATCTTGACTCTTGATTTTGACCAAAAAGTCAAAGTTTGACTTTTCAGTATACAGTCAAAATTGATCAATTGACTGGGAAATTCAATTGTCAATCTTGTGTATTTGGGATCTTTTGAACTTGTTGAGCATGTCAAGATAATTCCATGGGGTCCTTGAGTCCATATGTGAGCTTGGTTTGCCATTGGCTAGGTCAAACAGTCAAAAATTGCCTTTGTGCAGTCAAAACCCTAAAAATGACCATTTTGCCCTTTTGGTGATCTGATCAAATTTCTTGTGGAATTGTGATCCAAACTTGATCAAATGGTCCATGTGAGTTCATAATGTTGATGTGGGTCAATTTTCATGAGATTTGACTGTCAATTGGCCACTGTTGACTTTTTCCCCAATACAGTTGATTTCTAGGTCAACTGTCCAATTGACTGGGCAAAATTTGGAATCAAGACTTGAAACTTGATATGGATAAACTTGGGAGTCCAATATGAAGCATGAAAGTCATCTTAGGCATTTTAGGTCAAAATATCTTTGTGCAAACACAAACCCTAATTTGGGTCAACAGTGCAAGGAGAAGTCTTGAGCAGAGGAAACCCTAACTGGATCTTGATCTTCAAGGGTCTTGTGATGAGAAAATGTTGAGGAAATGGGAGGGAAAATTTTGGGGTACAACACTCCCGCTTTGACACCAAAAGCACATTTTAGAGGATTCATCTTCAGGCCGTAGCGTCTCATCCTCTCGAAGGATTGTCGAAGATGATCCATGTGAGTCTTCCCTGAAACAGATTTGATAATAATATCATCAATATAAATATGCATGAAAATGTCAATAAAATCATGGAAGATCGAATTCATGGCTCTCTGGTACGTTGCCCTTGCATTCTTTAGGCCAAAGGGCATCACTACCCATTCATAAGTGCCTAAGGCCCCATGGCAACATAATGTCGTTTTCGACACATCTTCTTCGGCAATAAATATTTGATTATATCCAGAGTAGCCATCAAGCATACTCATGTACTCGAAACCAGCGGCAGAATCCACAAGCATTTTCGCCACTGGCATTGGATATTCATCTTTGGGTGTTGGAGCATTCAGAACTCTGAAATCGATGCACACCCTTAAGGTACCGTTTTTCTTTATAACAGGCACAATATTTGCAATCCAATCGACGTACCTGGTCGTTCAGATGGACTTGCATCTCAGCAGCCTTTCGACTTCCGTTTTGATTTTTGATAAAATCTCTGGTGCAAACCGTCTTGGAGTCTGCTTAACGGGATTCTTTCCAGGCTTTATTGGCAACTACAGTTCTACCAAACTTCTGTCGAGACCAGGCATCTCGTCATAATCCCACGCAATGAAATCCTTGAACTCTTTTAGTAATTGGATCATTTCGACCCTGAGTCCTGGATCTATTTTCGTGCTTATATACGTTGGATTTTTTACAAGACCTTCGCCTAGATTTACCTCTTCTAGAGGATCTTGTGCTAACATTTTAACATTGTTCGCCAACGGGTCCTTTTCGAAACCTAGAGGTTCATCGTCATAGTTGGAGTCTAACCTATGATCTCGAAGGTCTTTCGTCCCTAAGTCGGGAGGCTCTGGGTCGAAATCTTTCCCAGGGACTGTCTTAGAAAGGACTTGTTCATTGGCTTCGAAAGCCATATATTTAACTTCAGCCTCCAAGGCCGTTATCATTCTACTTTCGGCCACATACGCCGAATTGTTTTGCAGAGTTTGTGACTCAGTCATCATCACCAAACTCACTTCCCCAGTCTGTTGGCCGTATATCATTAACTCCTCCAAAGTCGATGTTGGATAAGTCTTCTCTATCCCACTGAAAGCCGTAGTCGGAGTGTAGGTATAGGGAGCAGAAGGCGTTAGGAGTTGGGGTTAAATCAAACTCAGGTGGATTACATGGCCCTATATGAGCCAAATTTCTGTCGAAACTATTCTTTCCGACACTGTTGACTTCACCTAAGTAATAACTCTGATCTGCTTCAATGTTTTCCACGATACCATCGGGGCTCCATATCGTGACCCTTTGGTGCATCGAGGATGGCACTGCTTCGATGCCATGTATCCACTCTCGACCTAAGAGAAGATTGTAGTTTGGTTTCGCTGAAATCACCATGAACATGGTGGGTCGGAGGATTGATCCCACTTTGAGGTCTAGTTGTATGACACCCATTGTGGTGCCAATCCCCCCTTCATAGTTGGACAAGACCATGTTATGGGGCTTGATGTCAGCATCTCCCTTTCCTAGCTTTTCTAGCATGAATTGTGGGATGATATTGATGGTCGCCCCACAATCAACCAGAATTTTATTTATAGTTATTTCCCCTATCTTTGCTCTAATGAACAGGGGTTTCAGATGATTCTTCATTGCCTTTATTGGTGGCTCGAAAAATGCGTTCTATTCTTCTATGCAACCATTGTTCATTACACAGTAACATACTGGCCTGTGTCTAGCCATTTCTTGTTCAACCATTAAGTCAGTTTCTTCAACTTCGACCCGCCGGTTGTATTCTTTAGGTAACACTGATATGACATTCACCATGATGTCTAAACTGTCACCGGAATCGGAGTTGTCTTTATCATTCGACCCACATTCCTCCGTCCAAGGCATAGGATTTCTCTCTAGAGGCTTCCTTTGTTTCCTTTGCACATTGGTGCTAACCTCTGGATGAGGTCCAGCTGCCTCTTTTTCGGCCTTTCGCCGTCTTTGGAATCTTCTCCATTGTGAACGAGACATAGGATTTTTTTCCTTTGTAATTGCTCGATATATGGGTTATCTTATTCGACGCAGAAGCATGGTACTCCTTTATGTAATCTAAAGATGAACCTCTTGGCACGTCAAACGCCTGCTATCTCTCTTCATTTGGCCTCTTTCTTCCCATGGTGTTAAGCCAAGTATCTGTAGGTACATTAGTTGGAGGCCGAAAAGTTGGTGGCCTCCTTACCTGACTCATGGATCCTTGTTGATGCCCCCTTCTGGGGTCGAATCTGACTTCTGAACCCATTTTTTGTTGGGCATTGGTGCCCTGTTTTGCTTTCACAAATCGCATAGCTTGTATGTGTTCTGCGGCTTTCTTGTCGAAAATAGAGCTACATCTAGGGCATAACATTACTTCCGATTTCTTCTTCTGGCACCTATGTAGAAAATCTGCCAGATCTTCATTCTCCTTTGGAAATGCCGTTTTGTTTACTTCTTCTTGAAGAATGGCTTCCTCTAAGGCTTTGGCGCTAGAGACTTCAACCATGTTGACATGCATGTTGCTTTTGGCAATAAGATTCATTTCCTGCATTTTGGCCTCTAGATTCTCTGTGAACCTTTTACAGCAGCCAAATAAGAACCTGTGGTGGTTCTTTTGTTGGAGCTCTCAGCAACTCCTTTGCTTTTGTGTGGGTCTTCAGTAACCCGTTTAATCAGTTTCATGCTTTTAGCAGCCTTCTTGTTCGACCCTTGGGTAACTTCCTTTTTCAAATCTAGGCCTTCAGTGGCCTTTCTCACCCCTTCAATAGTTTTTTTGGAGATGTTTCCAGTAAAATTTCCAAAGATGGGTTTAGTAATGAAATCTTCAGAAACTTCCACCATGTGAATGCCAACTGGTTCAGCATAATGTGCCTCCATCTGCAGTGTGATCGGTGGAAATAGAACTGACTATTTAAAGCTAGATCGCGTATGTCGCGGTAAGCAAGAGTCGCCACCGTCTTTTATGTTCTCCAACATGGAAAAGACAAAAGCACAACAAAATTCCTTTTCGAGATGTCTCTCGGTTCGGGAGGTAGATTTATAGAAAGGGAAGGTGTGATCGGTGGATCTGGAACTGACTGTTTAACGCTGGTTCGCGAAATGTCGCGGAAGCAAGAGTCGCCACCGTCTTTTATTTTCTCCAATATGGAAAGGACAAAAGCACAGAAAAATTCCTTATTGAGATTGCTCTCGGTTCGGGAGGTAGATTTATAGAAAGGGAAGGTGTTAGCACCCTTTCTATCCATGGTTATCCATGGGCTCTTAGATACTTGCTCATTTGTGTTTTCAAAATGTTTGTTTGCTTTTCAGAGTGAGTGGGTTTGTAAAAGTTTCGTTTTTAATTTCAGTTCGACTCTTGTATCAGTCCTCAAGAGTGTTTGAAAAGTTGTTTTTGAAAGCTTTTTAAAAAGTGTTGGTGTGAAAAGAAGTTTTTGATTTTGTTTTGAATTAGAGCAAGTATCTACGAGTCATCTACCTACCCTAAGGAATTAGTCTGTGTAAATGTCCTTAAGGTAGTGCCATCCCACCATTGAGAGGTAGGTAGCACCACCGTTGGAGGTGTTCGGGTCAATTCAAGTTTGTAGGGACAGTGTGGTCACCGAGCAACGGTAAGACACCTTAGAAGCTACCCTTATGCCATTGATCTTTTTATTCCGAGGCAACTTGTTCCGAGGCAACCGTTTCGAGGCAACTTGTTCCGAGGCAACCGTTTCGAGGCAACTAGATCAATGGAACATAAGGACTCACTAAGACGTCCTATACTTGACGACCACGTTTCGAGGGGCAAGGCAACGGTGTGATCACCAGAGCAACAGTAGGACACCTTAGAAGCTACCCTTATGCCATGTTCATGGACATAAGGACTTACTAAGACGTCCTGTACTCGACGACCACGTTTCGAGGGGCAAGGCAACAGTGAGGCGTACCCTAAGAGTGGTGTGTGAATTGTGTGTCATTTTCAGTTATTATTTGTTTTGATCATGCATTGAGTGTTCTACGCTTTGATTTTATTTTTGACCATTCATTCTTTCATGCAAATCATTAGCAGTTAAGGGGTGCGGAAATTAAAGTGCGGAAAAGAAAGTCCTACGCTATTACAAGGCGCGGGTCTATACATCGCCAAATTAAACAAAGACCCGATTTTAAATAAAAGTGCGGAAAGTAAATGTCCTAATTACTATTACAAAGCTTCGGGGCAATTACACAATATTTAAAAAGGAAATAAAAATAAACGTGCAAAAAGAAATTATAATCGAAGGTGCGAGGGCGTTGGACCCTTTAAAGAAATAGATTGGAATTTAAATTAATTAATGATTAAATAAAGAAAGGAACTTGTTTTTTGATGTTTTTATATTTAATGGAAATAAAGGAAGAAAATTAGTTATTATTGGAAACCCTAATTCTACACTATTTTTAATTTGTTAAAGAAAAAATATTTAAGTTTAAACCTAATTTACTAATTGTTTAATTATAAGTTTATTTACAAATTAATTAAGAATTAATAATAATGATGATAAGGAAATAAATTATTTAATAAGAAAAAAAAGAATAAAAATGCTAAAACTAATTTTTATGTATTTTAATTATTTAAGAAAAAACCATTAAAGTTAAACCTAAAATTAAACTAATTGATTATTGGAATTTATTTACAAAATAAAATATTAGTGAATTAAATATAAAAATAATAAACATATTTTATTTTTATGATTTCTGACTTTTTTTGTTTTTTATGAAAAATATTTTGGTGAATTAATAGAACAATAAAAAAGAATAATTAAAATAAAAAGGAGAGTTAAAATAAAAATCTAAATATGCAAACCATGGGGGGTTTCTGCCCAATTTGGAGGGTTTGTTGAAGCAATCAGGCCCATGGGAAATCTAGCCCCTTTGGACTTTTGGGGAATTACGTGTGGCATGGTTGACTAGTGTACATGGTAGAATTCACATGATTGTCTTTGGATGAGATCTCCTGGACACTTGGCAGGCTTAGATGTGAAGCTGCATGGTAGACCCTGGGGCATGTACTGCATGGAAGTATGTTATGGAAAAAATTATGAAACATAGTAGGGGACCTGGGAATCGAACCCAGGTCCCATTGCCTGCATGACAACACATCAACCAACCCAACCAACGCTTGTCTTTGTTAATTAAATGGAATAGAAATAATATAATAGAAACATAAGCATTATACTGAAGCGCTAGAAAAATGCGCTAATATTCAAATTGACCAACCATAAGCAAACAACTCAGCATCTTCTCCTTCATTTCTTCGTTTTTGCCTGAAAAATGTAGAATAGATAGCGGGGGTTTTAAACCCCCACTAAGTGCAGAACCTGAAAATAGCGATTAGGTCATATGCAAATATAAAAAGGGCGCGATGGGGGGAATTGATTCGTTGGAAGGTTCTGAATCCAGTGGTATAGGTCTCGTGGCCTAATTTTTCCAGATGAGGAAAGCCCCAAATTCAAACTTCTGAAAACCTAGAAAACGTTAATGGCATATTTCGATACAGGCATGGTTAGGACAATTAAATGGTATCACGAGCTTCAGAAGGTTCATATTAATATAAATCAACATTTAAAATGTATGAAACATGCATATAAATCAAAATACGATTATGAAAGTTTTCATGAACAGGGCTATGGCGTTCTACCGTTTCTCTGCGCGTGGAAGCTTGGTTTCAATTACAAACTCCTCCTAGATGTGTCAGGAGTGTATTGGAATCGTTATTTGGCTTTGAAACACCTTGTATCTATGAAAACAGTTTTGGCCTTTTTGTGAAAAAAATGCAAGTTTTTTCTTGACCTTGCAGCGCAGCTCTCTTGTTGTTATGATTAGGTTTATGTTCTTGCATATATGTGGAATGATTAGGTCAAACAAAACAAGCCCATAATCCTTTGCATTGATGATTTTGCATATTTGATTTTCAAGCATCTTTTTCATGCCTTTCTTATGCCAATCATTGAAGATTCTTTCCTTTTGAGGGATGCACGAAATATTGAGCTTTTAATGGGAGTATATGCTGCACAAAAAGATTCAAAACCTTCATTTTAGTATTTTTTTCATAATTAATTTTAATTAAATGAATTAATAGGATTAAAAACTCAATTAATTAATTAAAAATAAGAAAATAACTCCCCTTTGGGTCAATGGGTCGTGCATAGCTTTTGGGTGATGATTTTTGGAAGAAATTGTGGCCCATTAGCAATTTTGAGGCATTTGAAGCAAAGTTGACTTTTCAAAATTCCCAAAATTTCCCAACTTCCACAAGGCATATCTTGCTCAATTTTTAATATTTGATCATGTTCTTGGACATTTTGGAAAGGTCTTGAAGTCATATAACCAATGCCTTTGGTCCCATGTCATTTTGATTTACCAATCTCAAGTTATGGTCTTTTACTTAAAATGCCTTTTTGTTGACTTTTGAAAATGACCTATAATGTTGAGATTGGTAACTTTTTGTGAGAGCATTTCTTGGACTTGAAGTGTGAATATGAGTTGTAGGAAATGTCATTATCTTCAAAATGAGCTTTGGATGGAATTTTTCTGATAAACCATGTGGAAGTTATGCCTTGGTCAATTTGCAGTTGACTTTTCCAACTGTCCAAATATAGAAACTTTTGCATCTTGAGACTTTTTGAGCCATGCCTTGAGAATCATGATCAAGAATTGATCAGATGATGTTTGTGGCTTCAAAATAAGATGTTGACCAAAAATTTTGACTTTTGACTGTCAAATGACCATTTTGCCCCTGCAGTTGACTGTTGAGCAATTAGGGTTTTTGACTGTGCAATTTTGTGTTGTGAGTCTTGAAACTTGGCATATGGATGCTTGAAAATGTTTATAGGCATGTGGGACTTGTTTGGACCCTTGGAAACTTCAATTTCTTTGTCAGAACCAAAACCCTAATTTTTGACTGTTAGGAGGCAATTGGACTGTGCAACCCCTTGGGAGATTTTGAAGCATGATCTTAGCAAACCTTGAAGAATATGGGAGGGTAAATTTTGGGGTACAACAGTTGCCCCTGTTCAATCTTCTTAAACCTGAGGATGTAGATTGGCTGGCGTGCCTTTCGTAATCCGAAGGTGGAAGATGATTGAACACTAGAGTGCCTAGAAATTTGCGCTCACATAGTAGTGTGATGGTGGGAATGGGCTTACAGATGCCATTTGGAGATTAATGGATAGGAGGATGGGCTTAAAATGCCATGTTGAGAGGTGATGGATATGTGGATGGGCTTATAGATGCCATCTGGGTGTCGATCGCGTAAGAGTTTCCTTAGCGAGAACTTGCGTACCTGAAAAAGAAAGATAATTACCTGGCCTGTTACAGGAGTTGATCTTCAAACTCTTTGTGTAGATGTGCCCTGACTGGTTATAGGAATTGAATCCTTAAACCTCTTCAGACGTGCCCTGGCGAGATACAGGAATCGAGTCTGGAGCTTCAAACGGTGATGAATGAATCAGGGATGGTTACTACCTTAACGGGACGATGAGAGAACCTTGGGTGATTACTACCTCAACAGTAACGATGAGATAACCTTGGGCGATTACTACCTCAACAGTAACGATGAGAGAACCTTGGGCGATTACTACCTCAACAGTAACGATGAGAGAACCTGGGGCGATTACTACCTCAACAGTAACAGTGAGAGAATCTTGGATGTCTTCTACTGAGTCTTCATCAGGAAAATCTTTAGGAATTGATTTAACTGGACCAGAGAAGGCCTTTGACTGGATCGGCATCATAAAAATCTTTAGGAGTCGATTTAACTGAACCAGGCAAGGTCTTGGAATCTTCAACTGGAATAATAATCAGGGAGATCTTAGCGTCGATCTGACTGAACCAGAGAAGGCCTTTGACTGGATCGGCATCAGAAAAATCTTTAGGAGTATATTTAACTGAACCGGGCAAGGTCTTGGAATCTTCAACTGGAATAAGAATCAGGGAGATCTTAGGGTCGATCAGACTGAACCAGAGAAGGCCTTTGACTGGATCAGCATCAGAAAAATCTTTAGGAGTCGATTTAACTGAACCAGGCAAGGTCTTGGAATCTTCAACTGGAATAAGAATCAGGGAGATCTTAGGGTCGATCTGACTGAACCAGAGAAGGCCTTTGACTGGATCGGCATCAGAAAAATCTTTAGGAGTCGATTTAACTGAACCAGGCAAGGTCTTGGAATCTTCAACTGGAATAAGAATCAGGGAGATCTTAGGGTCGATCTGACTGAACCAGAGAAGGCCTTTGACTGGATCGGCATCAGAAAAATCTTTAGGAGTCGATTTAACTGAACCAGGCGAGGTCTTGGAATCTTCAACTGGAATAAGAATCAGGGAGATCTTAGGGTCGATCTGACTGAACCAGAGAAGGCCTTTGACTGGATCGGCATCAGAAAAATCTTTAGGAGTCGATTTAACTGAACCAGGCAAGGTCTTGGAATCTTCAACTGGAATAAGAATCAGGGAGATCTTAGGGTCGATCTGACTGAACCAGAGAAGGTCTTGGATTAACTTTGACTGGATAAGAATCAGAAAAATCTTAGAATCGATTTAACTGAACCAGACTAATGTCTTGGATATAGCTGAGAACTTAACTGGATTTTTCCTGAAAGGTAAAGGTCAGTCATATGCAATGCATGATATGGATCAGGCAATGATGTTCTCAACATAAATGAGATTGTATGTTCATGATGCGTATATGCATGCTATAATGTATGGAAATGCGATGTTTATGAATGTATGTTTTTGTCTAGGAAAGTAAATCCTTGACGGGTGCCGGGAAGTCATATCCTGGGCTGATGTTGGAGAATAGTGCTTTGTTGTTTCCGCTGGGGATGATGGTTGCAAGAATACCGGTAGGAGCAGATAACTCCGTTGGGGAATAAACTTGGCGAATGGATTACTCTGCGGGGCAAAATTACTCTGGCTACCTTGCTGGGGAACAGTACTCTGTGGGAAGAGAGGTACGTTGTTGAGATGTTGATGGTAACTCCTCTAGGGACACCGTTGTTATGTGGGAAGTTTTACTAGACTCCGCTGGGGATAAGAAGACTTCGCCAAGGACGATCTTTCCGTGGCTTTTGGCTGAGGATAACCCAGTTATATCCTGGTAGGGAAATAACCTTTGAATAAAGTTGGGCGACGCGTTTGTACTCTGCAGGGGATAAGCTTCCAGAACCTACTGGGGATAAGCTTACTGCTGGGGAGATGATTCAAACTGTCCTGGGGAAATCTTGAACCATGCTGGACTCTCCTGGGGAAATTTTGAGATGTACTGGAAGTGACTCCACTGGATGTCTGGTATACCGCCGGGGAACAGTTTTAGACCAAGACTGTCGGGGATGCTTGTTAAGAATATTCGTATATTGTGTTGGGGGATGTTGAGATCTGCTGGAGATACCTAACTTCCTTAAGGCTGATAATATAGCTTTGCTTGGGGAGAGTGCATTGACTTGTTGACTCACTCTCTGGGGAATTAAGGTATCTTGGTTATGTTCTTCAGCTGAACCTACCTTGGTACCTTAGTGGACAGGGCAATTAGATCGCTTAGACGACTCATTATTGCCCCTGTTTCAGTGGGAGAAGACACCTGTGGGGGTAGTTGACAAATCTCCTGGTAGACAGGTGACGAGATGCCAGGATATAGTCGTACGCTTTAATCCCTAATTTTTGCCTGGACCGCCCTTTCGGGTTTTCAGTCCACCAGGATACCCATTTTTGCCCAAGCCGCCTTTGCAGGTTTTCGACTTGCCGGGTGTACAGATTTTTCATTTCATCCCTTATTTTTGCCCGAACCCTTTTGGTTCGCCGGGAAGCCCTTATTTTTGCCTAGGTGTGTCAACCTAGCGGGTCTTTGATTTGGCGTAGTATTTTTTTTTGACTATGTCCATGCTCTCAGAATGTAGGGAGTTGCCCCTGTTAGAAGTGTTTTGTCATGCCCCAGGAGGTGTTTAATCAGGCAAGATTCGTTGCTGGAGTGCCCCAAGTGACTCAGGCGGAGATTTGCCCCAGGCTACTTGGCCTTTGAGAGATTCTCCTAATCTTGATTGGACTGCCCCAGATAATGGACAATGGTCATGCCATGCCCCTTGATTGGGAGTGTTCCTTCCACCGGAGGTGACTCTTTTGTTGAGGAGACTTTTGTTCATTAGATATTCGTCGTGCGAATTTTTCTGTTGTTCAAACAAAAAGTCATATGCAAACAAAGTTATGTTAAAAATGCAAAGCTTATGTCTGTCTTGAAATTTGGAAACATGCATTTTTTAGTAAAACAAATGTGAATTTTTTGTATACTGTGATGTCAACTCAGTATTTTTCAGCAAGTCTTAAGGAGTCAGGATACCTTTGTAACAGTATGCTTTCGAACTAACCCATGCTTCAGCTAGGACTTTTAAGGGTTATAACGTGGCCTAGTTCACGGCTTAAGAAACAAAGGATAAGGCTCAAAATGTATTTGTACCCACCCGCTCTTCGTGATGTTCTTCAAACCTAAGCTCAGCTGATCGTGCGTTAGACCTTATTTGAGTTTTGGTCCTGATGTTCCAATGATGGTTCGGATATTGATGATTTATCCTGGATAGGTAGTCATTTTTTTTGTTTTTGTTGAGGATTTGTATGACCTCTTTCTTTTTGATTTCGCTATCCCTATTTTTGCCTGAACTGTTTCCTTTTTGGAATTACAGTCAGCGGGATGCCCCTGTTTTGTAAGTCTCCTTCATAGGTTTTGACTTAATGGGTTTTTATTTTTGAGATATAATGACTGCCTATCCTTATGATTATTCGGAATCATCATTGTCTTTTGTTTTGTAAGGACCTCTTTGGTGCCATTCGTTATGCACTTGGATCAACTGAGAGAACTACCTTGCCCCAGGTTATGATAAAGGGTTTTAATTTTCGAAAAGAAAAACTCCTACTTCTTTGGCTCAGAGGGGTTGACGAGGGATTATCTTCCTTATAACTCCAGTGTTTAGGGATTGAAACAATGCCTGTACCTCATCAGCATGGTTTATTCAAAAGCATACTGTAAATCGTGGTATCGTTTTCGTCATCCTCCCTCAAGAGGCTTAGAATTATCAATCGAGAGTTGATCATCACAGAATATGAAAACAGTTTGAATATAGCGAATGCGAATATATTGATTCAAAACAGACATGTGCGATGCATTGATAAAACAATAAAGCTTACTATGACAATAATTGTTTGAACAATCGAAAGAAAATTACAACTTGAAAAATTCTAATGAACAAAACTCCTCTAGTTCGAACTAGTCATTTCTCAGCGGAAGATTTTCATCTCGCCGTCTGGCATGAACTCCAGCACCCCTTCGTCAATCAAGTCCTGGACTTTGTTCTTCAAGGTCCAACAGTCGTCTGTAGCATGCCCCGGGCTGTCTGAATGATAAGCGCAGCGGGTGTTGGGGTCATACCTTGAAGGTGTCATATTCGGATTCTTAGGAGGGTCCTTTAGAGTGATCAGATTGACCTCCAGCAAGCGCTTCAGTATAAAGGATGATGGTATATCAGTCTCCAAGAAATGTCTTCCAGGCGTATATCATTTACACTGACTACCCCGTTGAGGCTGGGCTCGTGACCCTGAAGCAAGCTGAGGAGATTTTCCTTTGTCTTCTTGCCCCGCATGTGGTTGAATGCTGACTGGAACTTCAACCTTGGTTGTTTGCCCCACTGGATTATTTTGAAGCAGCTTGGTGACGAGGACTCGGAGCTCTTCTTGTTTTTGAGCTAAGTCCTGAATGAGAGTCATTTGGCCCATCAACTGCCCCATCATTTGGATCTTCATGGTTGCCAACTCAATTTGTAGCCCTTCCAGCTGATCGTTCCTGATACCCCCTGCATTCCCTAGGGTCAAGTTCCTGGTGAGGAGAGCCTTTATTTCCTCTTGCCCCTGGGATATGTTCAAGAACATTTCTTGCAGTTGGGCATTTTGAGCCCGGAGATCTTGGTTGTCCGGTTGGAAAGCCATTGCTGAAATAAACAGCGAAGATGGTGAGTGACCTGTCAAGAGGGTTCCTGTAATGCAATGATATGTATGATATGTATGCAATGTTTTCAAGGACCTCGCGGGGTAAACAAGAAGATTGTTAGCATTTGAATTTGTGTAGCTTGATTGAAGGACCTTCATGTTGTTGAGAATCCTTCTTCAGGTGTCAAGGCTCACCATATCGAGAGGGTCATAGCCCCTGACAACCTCGGCTAGAGGAAAATAAATCCCCTTTGCCTCTTGCTAGATAACTGGCTCATCATGACCTGCATCACAAGCCCTTGAGATCCTTGAAATGGATTAGTCCTTATGAAGGATGCATGCAATGGTATGATGTTATGCTATGCATGGGGTACTGTAGGTAAACCCTGTTATGAGTCCCAATTAAGGACATAAACAAAACCTGCAAGAAACTCAGTAAACCCTGTTATGAGTCCCAATTAAGGACTATAAACAAAACCTGCAAGAAATTCAAGTGTCAGATAACAAGCATGCAAGTAGTCAAGTTGGAAGGCACACAAGTCACACAAGAGAGCCCTTGGAGTTTAGGCCAGCATGAAGTTTAGGTACTACCCTCTTTCAGTTTCGTTGGTTAAGACCTGTCCTATCAAAAGTAACCGGGTTCTAGAGGATCCCAATATCACTGACTACCCTCAGTCGGTCATAACTCCAGCGTCACAATCTTTTCTTGCAGCCAGAACCATCACGAGAGTTTAGCCTCAATGGGTGTAGCATACTGCTACTGTTATATGGCCAAGTTGGGTCATTTAACGTTCTAAGGTCGGTTGGTGCTTAATGACTCCTCAGAAGACCCATATTCTCCTCGTTGCAACACAAGGGATATCGGTATAGACCAAGGTGCCACACCAACGTAGCCACTGCTTCACCCATGTCGGTCTACGCCGGAAAGGTCCCTCACAGCTTATGCTACCTAACAGGGTATCCCCAGATCCGGGTTAGGATCTATGTAACTCCCAAGACAGTCCCACAATAATAAAGCAAGCAAGTCAAAGCAATTGAAAACACAGTGATCTTAGTCCTAAGGTACACCTCACTTTAAGTTTCCCCAGCAGAGTCGCCAGTTCTGTGATCGGTGGATCTGGAACTGACTGTTTAACGCTGGTTCGCGAAATGTCGCGGAAGCAAGAGTCGCCACCGTCTTTTATTTTCTCCAATATGGAAAGGACAAAAGCACAGAAAAATTCCTTATTGAGATTGCTCTCGGTTCGGGAGGTAGATTTATAGAAAGGGAAGGTGTTAGCACCCTTTCTATCCATGGTTATCCATGGGCTCTTAGATACTTGCTCATTTGTGTTTTCAAAATGTTTGTTTGCTTTTCAGAGTGAGTGGGTTTGAAAAAGTTTCGTTTTTAATTTTAGTTCGACTCTTGTATCAGTCCTCAAGAGTGTTTGAAAAGTTGTTTTTGAAAGCTTTTTGAAAAGTGTCGGTGTGAAAAGAAGTTTTTGATTTTGTTTTGAATTAGAGCAAGTATCTACGAGTCATCTACCTACCCTAAGGAATTAGTCTGTGTAAATGTCCTTAAGGTAGTGCCATCCCACCATTGAGAGGTAGGTAGCAACACCGTTGGAGGTGTTCGGGTCAATTCGAGTTTGTAGGGACAGTGTGGTCACCGAGCAACGGTAAGACACCTTAGAAGCTACCCTTATGCCATTGATCTTTTTATTCCGAGGCAACTTGTTCCGAGGCAACCATTTCGAGGCAACTTGTTCCGAGGCAACCGTTTCGAGGCAACTAGATCAATGGAACATAAGGACTCACTAAGACGTCCTATACTTGACGACCAGGTTTCGAGGGGCAAGGCAACGGTGTGATCATCAGAGCAACAGTAGGACACCTTAGAAGCTACCCTTATTCCATGTTCATGGACATAAGGACTTACTAAGACGTCCTGTACTCGACGACCACGTTTCGAGGGGCAAGGCAACAGTGAGGCGTACCCTAAGAGTGGTGTGTGAATTGTGTGTCATTTTCAGTTATTATTTGTTTTGATCATGCATTGAGTGTTCTACGCTTTGATTTTATTTTTGACCATTCATTCTTTCATGCAAATCATTAGCAGTTAAGGGGTGCGGAAATTAAAGTGCGGAAAAGAAAGTCCTACGCTATTACAAGGTGTAGGTCTATACATCGCCAAATTAAACAAAGACCTGATTTTAAATAAAAGTGCGGAAAGTAAATGTCCTAATTACTATTACAAAGCTTCGGGGCAATTACACAATATTTAAAAAGGAAATAAAAATAAACGTGCAAAAAGAAATTATAATCGAAGGTGCGAGGGCGTTGGACCCTTTAAAGAAATAGATTGGAATTTAAATTAATTAATGATTAAATAAAGAAAGGAACTTGTTTTTTGATGTTTTTATATTTAATGAAAATAAAGGAAGAAAATTAGTTATTATTGGAAACCCTAATTCTACACTATTTTTAATTTGTTAAAGAAAAAATATTTAAGTTTAAACCTAATTTACTAATTGATCAGATGATGTTTGTGGCTTCAAAATAAGATGTTGACCAAAAATTTTGACTTCTGACTGTCAAATGACCATTTTGCCCCTGCAGTTGACTGTGAAGCAATTAGGGTTTTTGACTATGCAATTTGGTGCTGTGAGTCTTGAAACTTGGCATATGGATGCTTGACAATGTTTATAGGCATGTGGGACTTGTTTGGACCCTTGGAAACTTCAATTTCTTTGCCAGAACCAAAACCCTAATTTTTTACTGTTAGGAGGCAATTGGACTGTGCAACTCTTGGGAGATTTTGAAGTTTAATCTTGACAAATCTTGAAGAATATGGGAGGGAAAATTTTGGGGTACAATAGTTGCCCCTGTTCAATCTTCTTAGACTCGAGGATGTAGATTGGCTGGCGTGCCTTTCGTAATCCGAAGGTGGAAGATGATTGAACACTAGAGTGCCCAGAAATTTGCACTCACATAATGGAGTGTCAGCAGTATGATGCGGGGAATGGGCTTACAGATGCCATTTGGAGATTGATGGATAGGATGATGGGCTTATAGATGCCATGTTTGAGAGGTGATGGATAGGTGGATGGGCTTATAGATGCCATCTAGGTGTCGATCGCGTAAGAGATTCCTTAGCGAGAACTTGCGTACCTGAAAAAAAGAAAGATAATTACCTGGCCTGTTACAGGAGTTGACCTTAAAACTCTTTATGTAGACGCGCTCTGGCTGGATGCAGGTATCGAATCTTTAAACTCTTCAGACGTGCCCTGGCGAGATACAGGAATCGAGTCTGTAGCTTCAAAAGGTGATGAATGAATCAGGGATGGTTACTACCTCAACGGGACGGTGAGAGAACCTTGGACGATTACTACCTCAACAGTAACGATGAGAGAACCTCGGGCGATTACTACCTCAACAGTAACGATGAGAGAACCTCGGGCGATTACTACCTCAACAGTAACGATGAGAGAACCTTGGGCGATTACTACCTCAACAGTAACGATGAGAGAACCTTTGGGCGATTACTACCTCAACAGTAACGATGAGAGAACCTTGGGCGATTACTATCTCAACAGTAACGATGAGAGAACCTTTGGGCGATTACTACCTCAACAGTAACGATGAGAGAACCTTTAGGCGATTACTACCTCAACAGTAACGATGAGAGAACCTTGGGCGATTACTACCCCAACAGTAACGATGAGAGAACCTTGGGCGATTACTACCTCAACAGTAACGATGAGAGAACATGGGGCGATTACTACCTCAACAGTAACGGTGAGAGAACCTTGGGCGATTACTACCTCAACAGTAGCGATGAGAGAACCTTGGGCGATTACTACCTCAACAGTAACGATGAGAGAACCTTGGGCGATTACTACCTCAACAGTAACGATGAGAGAACCTGGGGCGATTACTACCTCAACAGTAACGATGAGAGAACCTTGGGCGATTACTACCTCAACAGTAACGATGAGAGAACCTTGGGCGATTACTACCTCAACAGTAACGATGAGAGAACCTTGGGCGATTACTACCTCAACAGTAACGATGAGAGAATCTTTCAGACGCACCCTGGAAAAATACAGGAATCGGGTCTGGTAATGCTAGTTGTCAACAGATACACCCTGGCAAGATACAGGCATCGGATCCTCGAACTCTTCATACACACCCTGGCAAGATACAGGAATCGGATCTGGTAATGCTAGTCGTCAACGGATACACCCTGGCAAGATACAGGCATCGGATCCTCGAACTCTTCAGACGCACCCTGGCAAGATACAGGAATCGGATCTGGTAATGCTAGTCGTCAATGGATAACCCTGGCAAGATACAGGCATCGGATCCTCGAACTCTTCAGACGCACCCTGGCAAGATACAGGAATCGGATCTGGTAATGCTAGTCGTCAACGGATACACCCTGGCAAGATACAGGCATCGGGTCCTCGAACTCTTCAGACGCACCCTGGCAAGATACAGGAATCGGATCTGGTAATGCTAGTCATCAACATATACACCCTGGCAAGATACAGGCATCGGATCCTCGAACTCTTCAGACACACCCTGGCAAGATACAGCAATCGGATCTGGTAATGCTAGTCGTCAACGGATACACCCTGGCAAGATACAGGCATCGGATCCTCGAACTCTTCAGACGCACCCTGGCAAGATACAGGAATCGGATCTGGTAATGCTAGTCGTCAACGGATACACCCTGGCAAGATACAGGCATCGGGTCCTCGAACTCTTCAGACGCACCCTGGCAAGATACAGGAATCAGATCTGGTAATGCTAGTCATCAACATATACACCCTGGCAAGATACAGGCATCGGATCCTCGAACTCTTCAGACACACCCTGGCAAGATACAGCAATCGGATCTGGTAATGCTAGTCGTCAACGGATACACCCTGGCAAGATACAGGCATCGGATCCTCGAACTCTTCAGATGCACCCTGGCAAGATACAGGAATCGAGTCTGGAATCGATCGTCAACAGATACACCATGGCAAGTGTTGTACCCCAAAATTTGCCCTCCCATATTCATCAAAGAATTGCCAAATCAAGGTCACAAAATTCCCCAAGGACTATGCAGCTCAACTGTCTCCTAGACAGTCAAAACTAGGGTTTGGGTTCTGATCAAGGAAAGGAAGTTTTCAAAGGCCCAATCAAGTCTCACATGCCTACAAAGATGGTCAAGTATCCTCATATCAATTTTCAAGGCATTCAGCTCAAGATTGCACAGTCAAAATCCTAGATTGCACTACAGTCAACTGTAGGGGCAAAATGGTCATTTGACAGTCAAAAGTTCAAATTTTTGGTCAATATATCATTTTGAAGCCACAAACATCATTTGATCAATGCTTGATCATGATTCTCAAAATTTGGCTCAGAAATCATCAAAGATGCAAAAGTTGCTATATTTGGACAGCTGAAAAAGTCAACTGAAATTGACCAGGGCATAACTTTCACATGGATTATCAGAAAAATTCCATCCAAAGCTCATTTTGAAGAGAAAGACATTTCCTACAACTCATCTTCATACTTCAAGTCCAAGAAATGCTCTCACAAAAAGTTATCAATTTCAACATTATAGGTCATTTTCAAAAGTCAACAAAAAGTGACTTTAAGTCAAAGGCCATAATTTGAGATTGGTAAATCAAAATGACATGGGACCAAAGGCATTGGTTAAAGGATTCAAAGACCTTTCCAAAATGTCCAAGAACATGTGAAAAGCTTAAAAATTGACCAAGTTATGCCTTGTGGAAGTTGGGAAATTTTTAGGAATTTTGAAAAGTCAACATTGATGCAAAAGGCCTAAAAATGCAAATGGGCCCATTTTTCTTCCAAAGTTTCTTCATGCCAAGCCTATGCACGACCATTAGGCCCAAAGGGAAGTATTTTCATATTTTTTAATTATTTATTTGAATTTATATCAATATTAATTCATTTAAATTATTTTAATATGTGAAAAATATAAAATTGACCTAAACAAATCTTTTTATGCATGATTTGAACTTGAGATTTCGTGCACATGCTAATATAGAAGGTTTTGGCTTGATTGAAACCTAATTGACACAAAAACCATGAAAAAAGATTTGGAAAAGATTTTGTAAAATCAAATATTGAAATCCATGAATGCTTGAGATTTTGTGTAATATTTTTGACCTAGCATGCTCTATACATACTCAGCATCACAACCCTAATGATTCTAGACTCCAAGCTGCGCCCAAAACAAGCATTGCATATTGAAAATTTCTCATAGAACTCAAACACTGAAAACCAGCTTTAAGGTCGATTCAAGCTCCAATTTTTATTCCATAAGCATCCTGAGGCATCCTGGAACGTCTCTCAATCCTTAACATCAACAGAAACCCCTTGAATCGGTACCTCTAAGTCAAACTGCACCAAGAAAATTCTGAAAACGCACAGCATAAATCAAGCATTCTTTTGCATTTTTCTTCATGGATTCTTGTTTATAATGATGTTTTTATGCTAACCAATAGGTTCAATTATGTTTTTGTGCCATGTATGTGTTTTCGCCATTATCAAAAATTAGGGTTGCAGGTTTTCTAAATTAGGGATTTTGCATAGAAGAAAAATCAGGACCCCTGAACACCATGGTTGGATTCAGCACCTCAAGACGAAGATGTCTGAACCCTCGCGATGAATTTATGGGCCATAGGGAGCTATTCGCTATTTTCTTGAATCACCCCTAACGCAACGCTGTAAAAACCGTTGCTCTTTTGTTTTGTTTTACAGGGTGGGGAAGAAGACGAGTGCGTGTCCATCAGCCATTGGCTCTTTTGAATTTCGCGCGAATTTCTAAAAGCACTAACGTGTTCCTTTTATATTATTTGTGTTATATTATATGTTAAATGTGAACGTGATGGCTCAGTGGTAACACGCTACGCTTGTAACCTTCAAGACCTGGGTTCAAGTCCCAGGTCTGGCAAAATCCCATATTGTTTTTCTATAATTAATTCCATGCAGGCTTAACATGAAAGACCACCATACACACTCAATATTCATCGCCCACGCGTCCTGGAGATTTAATCAAAGGGTCAGATCAAAGGCATACCATGGAGGCTGGTCAACGTGTCATACACGATCCAGGAAAGTCAGCACATTGCAAGCCTAATTGGGCCAGGCTTCTTAAATCTATACCTCCATCTGGGGCTACACCCCCCCCTGGTTTGCCTTATATTTTTATTTTTATTTCTATTCTTTCTTTAATTTTTCTTTTAATTTCTTTTATTTTGGCTATTTATTTAATTAATTATTTTTAACAAAATATAAAAACATTAAAAAATACAGAAAAGACAAAAAATACAATTTTTATTTTATTATTGCCATGAATAAATTAGGATGTAAATTGTTTAGTTTAATTAGGTTTTAATTTTAATTCCTTTTTAATAAAAATCCAAAAACATGTAGAATTAGGTTAATTGATAGTTTTAATGTCTTTTTAATTTTTATTTCTCACAATACTATTTATTTTATTATTTAATTTTTATTTCTCACAATACTATTTATTTTATTATTTTATTTTTATAATTAAAAACTGTACATAAATTAATTTAGAGTTTAATTTAGGTTTAATTTAAATCTTTCATAATAAATAAAAAATACTAGAATTAGGGTTTGTCTTTTAATTTAATTTCAATTAATTTCTTTTCCTTATTAAATCTAAAAAAAAAAAATACAAAAATATCAAAAAAACATTTAATCATTTAATTTTTAATTCTCATTAATTTTAATTGTTTGCAAAAGGGTCCAACGCCCTAGTTTTGTTTTGATTATTTTCTTTTGCGCATTTATTTTATCGCTTAATATAATTCTGTAAATCTCCCAAAGCCATGTACATTTATTTATCGCACTTTTATTCGCTTTATTTATTTTCCGCTAAATCGGGTCCGGTTTAATTTTGGCGATGTGGACCCGCGCCATTTGTAATAGTTTAGATTTATTTCCTCGCAAAATATTTAACTGTTAACCAAGCATGAAAGAATGAATGTCTAATTAAAATCAAGCGTAGAACACGACAAACATGACAAGACAAATAATTGAAACATGACACACGATTCGCACACACCACCCCTAGGGTACGCCTCACTGTTGCCTTTCGAAAGGTGGTCGTCGAGTAGAGGACGTCTTAGTAAGTCCTCATGATCCGGGAATCTGGCATGAGGGTAGCTTCTAAGGTGTCTTCCCATTGCTCTGGTGATCACCATGTCCCGAACCTTCGAATTGACCCGAACACCTCCAACGGTGGTGCTACCTACCTCTCAATGGTGGGATGGCACTACTTTAAAGGACATTTACACAGACGAATTCCTTAGGGTAGGTAGACGACTCATGGATACTTGCTCTCTTCAAAAACAAACAAAAATCTTTTCACCAACACATTTTCAAAAGCTTTCAAAGCAAATTTTTCAAACACTCTGACGTACGAGTCGAACTGAAATTTTTCAAAGAAACTTTTTAAAACCCACATCGAAAAGCAAACAAACAATTTTGAAAACACATTGAGCAAGTATCTAAGAGCCCATGGATAACCATGGATAGAAAGGGTGCTAACACCTTCCCTTTCTATAACTTACCTCCCGAACCGAGAGCAATCTCTATAAGGAATTTTTCTGTGCTTTTGTCCTTTCCAATTGGAGAAAATAAAAGACGGTGGCGACTCTTGCTTCCGCGACATTTCGCGAACCAGCGTTAAACAGTCAGTTCCAGATCCACCGATCACAGAACTGGCGACTCTGCTGGGGATACTCTTATAAAGTGAGGTGTACTTTAGGGCTAGCTCATAACTATGTTTTCAATTGTTTTCCTTGTGTGTTTTAAATTGTGGGTTGCTTGGGAGTTCTATAGATCCTAAACCCGGATCTGGGGGATACCTTCTTAGAAAGTAGCAACAAGGCTGTGAGGGAACTGTGCGGGGTATACCGACATGGTTGAAACAGTCTGCTACGTTGATGTGGCACTTTGGTGTGTACCGGTAACCCTTGAGTTCAGTCAAGGAGAGTACGGGGCCTCCGCGTGGTGTCGTGAAGCATCAACAGACCTTATGAACCTTAATTGAACTATCTTGGCCTCTTTAGGGTAGTGAGATAACTGACTTTGGTGCAGTCCGAGGTTGGTTGATACTCGATACTACACTCAATTGAGGGTTGCTTTCCTGGAATATTTCGGTCGCCAGTTCAGTGGCTAAATCGAAACGATGAACAATGAAAGCAATCCCGTGATATTGGGAACCTTAGAACCCGGTTACTTTGATTAGGACAGGTTGAACCCACCAACTTCAAGAGGGTAATACCTAGACCTCATGCTGGCCTGAACCCTAAGGGTTCTCTTGTGTGACTTGTGTGCCTTTGTACTTGCCTACTTGCATGCTTGTTAGCTGACACATGAACTACTTGCAGGTTTTGTTTATAGTCCTTAACTAGGACTCATGACAGGGTTTACCAAATTTCTGGCAGGTTTTGTTTATAGTCCTTAACTAGGACTCATGACGGGGTTTACCAAATTTCTTGCAGGTTTTGTTTATAGTCCTTAACTGGGACTCGTGACAGGGTTTACTAGATCTCTTGCAGGTTTTGTTTATAGCCCTTAATTGGGACTCATAACAAAGTATACTGAATTTCTTGCAGGGTCCGTTTATAGTCCTTAATTGGGACTCATAACAGGGTTTACCTACATCACCCCATGCATAGCATGACATCATACCATTGCATACATCCTAACCCATTTCAAGGATCTCAAGGGCTTGTGATGCAGGTCATGGTGAATCAATTATCCCAACAAGGGGCAAAGAGGATTTATTTTCCTCTAGCCAAGGTTGTCAGGGGCTATGACCCACTTGATATGGTGAGCTCTGACTCCCGAAGAAGGTTCCCTTAACCCAGGTTGCTGGGAAATCAAAATTAGACCTGATGACTAAGGTCAGGGGCTATGACCCACTGGATATGGTGAGCCTTTGACCCTTGAAGAAGAATTCTCAACAACAAGGGTGTCCTTCAATCCAGCTATAAATTCCAATGCTAACAAATTTTCTTGTTTACCCCGCGAGGTCCTTGAAAACATTGCATACATGTCATACTCATCATTGCATTACAGGTATCCCTTTTGCAGGTCACTCACCATCTTCGCTGTTTATTTCAGCAATGGCTTTCCAACCAGACAACCAAGATCTCCGTACTCAGAACGCCCAACTGCGAGAAATGTTCTTGAACCTATCCCAGGGGCAAGAAGAAATGAAGACTCTCCTCACCAGGAACTTGACCTTAGGGAATGCAGGGGGCATCAGGAACGATCAGCTGGAAGGGCTACAAATTGAGTTGGCAACCATGAAGATCCAAATGATGGGGCAGTTGGTGGGCCAAATGACTCTCATTCAGGACTTAGCTCAAAAACAAGAAGAGCTCCGGGTCCTCGTCACTAAGCTGCTTCAAAATAATCCAGTAAGGCAAACAGCCAAGGTTGAAGCTCCGGCCATCATCCAACCACATGCGGGGCAAGAAGACAAAGGAAAATCCCCTCAGCTTGCTTCAGGGTCACGAGCCCAGCCTCAACGGGTTAGTCAGCGTAAACGAAATGCACCCGGAAGACATTTCTCGGAGACTGATATACCCTCATCCTTTATACTGAAGCGCTTGCTGGAGGTCAATCTGATCACTCTAAAGGACCCTCCCAAGAATCCCAACAGGACACCTTCGAGGTATAACCCCGACACCCGCTGCGCTTATCATTCAGACAGCCCGGGGCATGCTACAGACGACTGTTGGACCTTGAAGAACACAATCCAGGATTTGATTGACGAAGGGGTGATAGAGTTCATGCCGGATGGCGAGATGAAAATCTTCCGCTGAGAATTCTCCATCTGAAATAGCTAGTTCAAACTAAGAAACTTTTGTTCATTCGAATGTTCAAGTTGTATTTTTCTTTGATTGTTTAAACATTTTATTCATATCAAACATTGTTATTTCATTAATGCATCGCTTATGTCTGTTTTGAATCAATATATTCGCATTCACTATATGCAAACTGTTTTCATATTTTTTTCTGATGGCAACTCTTGATCTTTAATCCTAAGCCTCTTGAGGGAGGATGACGAAAATGATACCGTGGTCTACAGTATGCTTTTGAACGGACCCCGCTGATGAGGTACAGGCATTGTTTCAATTCCTAAACACTGGAGTAATAAGGAAGATAATCCCTCGTTAACCCCTCTGAGCCAAAGAAGTAGGAGTTTTTATTTTCGAAAATCAAAACCCTTAATCATAACCTGGGGCAGGGTAGTCTCTCAGTTGATCCAAGTGCATAACGAATGGCACCAAAGAAGTCCTTACAAAACAAAGAAAGACAGTGATGGTTCAGAACAATCAAAAGGACAGGCAGTCATTATCTAAAAAAAAACAAAAAGCCCAAAAAGTCAAAACCTATAAAGAAGACTTACAAAACTGGGGCATCCCACTGACTGTAATTCCAAAAAAGGAAACAGTTCAGGCAAAAAAGAAAGGGATAACAAAAATCAAGAAAGAGGTCTCACAAACCCTCAATCAAAGCAAAAAAAAAATGACTGCCTAATCAAAAGAAATCATCAACATCTGAACCATTATTGGAACATCAAAGCAAAGACTCAAACAAGGTCTGATGCACGATCAACTGAGTTTAGGTTTGAAGAACATCACGAAGAGTGGGTGGGTACAAATAATTTGAGCCTTTATCCTTTGTTTCTTAAACCATGAACCAGGCCACGTTATAACCCTTAAAAGTCCTAGCTGAAGCATGGGTTAGTTCGAAAGCATACTGTTACAAAAGGTATCCTGACTCCTTAAGGCCTACGGTAAATACGAAGTTGACATCACGTTTTACAAACATTCATTTGTTTTATGAAAAAAGAATGCATTTTAAAAATCTTCAAGACAGACATAAGCTTTGCATTTTTAACATAACTTTGTTTGTATATGACTTTTTGTTTGAACAGCAGGGAAATTCGCACGAGAAATACCTAGTGAACAAAAGTACTTCCAATCAAGGGGCAGGGCATGACTATTGTCCATCATCTGGGGCAGTTAAGTCAAGATCCAGAGAATCTCTCAAAAGGCCAAAAAGCCTGGGGCAAATCTCTGCCTGAGTCATTTGGGGCACTCCAGCAACGAATCTTGCACGATCAGACACCTTCTGGTAATATGGCAACACAAGCAGCCAGGGGCACCTACCTGCATTCTAAGAGCGTGGACATAGTCGAAAAATACTACGCATAATCAAAGACCCGCTAGGTTGACACACCTAGGCAAAAATAAGGGCTTCCCGGCGAACCAAAAGAGTTCGGGCAAAATGAAGGGATGACATGAAAAAACATGTACACCCGGCAAGTCGAAAACCTGAAAGGGCGGCTTGGGCAAAAATGGGTATCCCGGTGGACTGAAAACCCGAAAGGGCGGTCCAGGCAAAAGTTAGGGATCAAAAGCGTACGACTATGTCCCGACATCTTGTCACTTACCTATCAGAAGAAGAGTTTGTCCATCAACAACTATCCGCACCTCACAGGTCTTCCTCTCCCACCTCAGAAACATGGGCAATGATGAGTTGTCCAAACGATCTAATTGCTCTGTCCACAAGATACAAGGTAGGACATAACCATTGCATCTTAATTCCCCAGAGAGTGAGCCAGCAAGTCAGTGCACTCTCCCCAAGCAAAGCTATATTATCAAACTTAAGGAAGTTGGGTATCCTCCCGCAGATCTCAATATTCCCCAGCAATATACAGTCACTCTTAACAGGCATCCCCGGCAGTCTTGGTCTAAAGATTGTTCCCCGGCGGTATACCAAACATTCAGTGGAGTTACTTCCAATACATCTCAAAACTTCCCCCCAGAGAGTCCAATCTAGTTCCCCAGGAAATTTGGAATTCATCTCCCCAAGCAGCAAGCTTATCCCCAGTAGATTCTGGAAGCTTATCCTCGCAGAGCACGAATGCGTTCCCCGGCTTTATTTAAAGAGTTATTTCCTTACCAGGATATAACTGGGTTATCCTCAGCCAAAAGCCACGGAAAGAGCGTCCTCGGCAAAGTATCTTCCTACCCCCAGCGAAGTCTATCAACACTTCCGACAACAAGGATATCCCCAGCGGAGTTATCTTCATCAACTCAGCAAAGCATCGCTATCCCCACAGAGTAGCACTCCCCAGCATGATCGCTAGAGTATCTTTTCTCCCGCAGAGTTATTTCATTTGCCAAGTTTATTCCTCAACGGAGTTATCTTCTCCTACCGGTATTCTTGCAACAATCATCCACAGCGGAAGCAAAATCTCTTCCTCAACATCAGCCCAGGATATGACTGCCCGGCACCCGTCAAGGATTTATTTTCCTAGACAAAAACATAGATGAATCATCACATACATCATTATAGTATGCATGTATGCATCATATACTATAAATCGCATCCATGTTGAGAACATCATTGCTGGATCCATATCATGCATTGCATATAACTGACCTTTACCTTTCAGGAAAGATGCAGTTGAAATTCTCAAACATATTTCAAGGACTTCTCCAGTCCAGTTAAATCGACTCCAAACAGATTTTTCTGATAAAGACTCAGTAGAAATTCTCTTATGGTCCCCTCTCCAACGGCGTGTGAGGTGGTAATTCCTTCTTCAGATGTTCCCCTCTCCGGCATGAGCGTGAGGTGATATTCTCTTATGGTCCCCTCTCCAACGGCGTGTGAGGTGGTAATTCCTTCTTCAGATGTTCCCCTCTCCGACATGAGCGTGAGGTGATATTCTCTTATGGTCCCCTCTCCAACGGCGTGTGAGGTGGTAATTCCTTCTTCAGATGTTTCCCTCTCCGGCATGAGCGTGAGGTGATATTCTCTTATGGTCCCCTCTCCAACGGCGTGTGAGGTGGTAATTCCTTCTTCAGATGTTTCCCTCTCCGGCATGAGCGTGAGGTGATATTCTCTTATGGTCCCCTCTCCAACGGCGTGTGAGGTGGTAATTCCTTTTTCAGATGTTTCCCTCTCCGGCATGAGCGTGAGGTGATATTCTCTTATGGTCCCCTCTCCAACGGCGTGTGAGGTGGTAATTCCTTCTTCAGATGTTTCCCTCTCCGGCATGAGCGTGAGGTGATATTCTCTTATGGTCCCCTCTCCAACGGCGAGTGAGGTGGTAATTCCCTTTCAAGATGTTTCCCTCTCCAACGGCGAGTGAGGTGATATTTCCTTTCAGATTATAATTTCCTATAGTTCCCTCTCCAACGCTGAGTGAGGTGACTCCCTTTGAGGTTATAATGTCCTTTGGTTCTCTTCCTGACACTACGAAGATGGTAATTCTCACCAAGATTTTCTCAACAAGCGTTGTTGAGGTTGAAATCATTCAGGATTCTCTTACCATCCATGTTAAGGCAGTAACCATCCCTGGTTCATTCATCAGCGTTTGAAGCTCCAGACTCAGTTCCTGTAACCAGTCAGGACACATCTATACCAAGCATCTGAAATCAGCTCCTGCAACGTGTCAGGTACCCATTTTCTCTTTTGTAGGTACGCAGGTTCTCGCTAAGGAATCTCCTACGCGATCAACGTCCAGATGGCATCTATAAGCCCATCATCCTATCCAAGCAACATCCAGATGGCATCTATAAGCCCATTCCCTCATCATCATTGCTACTATGTGAGCGCAAATTTCTGGGCACTCTAGTGTCCAATCATCTTCTACCCTCGGATCACGAAAGGCACGTCAGCCAATCTGCATCCTCAGGTCTAAGAAGATTGAACAGGGGCAACTGTTGTACCCCAAAATTTGCCCTCCCATATTCATCAAAGAATTGCCAAATCAAGGTCACAAAATTCCCCAAGGACTATGCAGCTCAACTGTCTCCTAGACAGTCAAAACTAGGGTTTGGGTTCTGATCAAGGAAAGGAAGTTTTCAAAGGCCCAATCAAGTCTCACATGCCTACAAAGATGGTCAAGTATCCTCATATCAATTTTCAAGGCATTCAGCTCAAGATTGCACAGTCAAAATCCTAGATTGCACTACAGTCAACTGTAGGGGCAAAATGGTCATTTGACAGTCAAAAGTTCAAATTTTTGGTCAATATATCATTTTGAAGCCACAAACATCATTTGATCAATGCTTGATCATGATTCTCAAAATTTGGCTCAGAAATCATCAAAGATGCAAAAGTTGCTATATTTGGACAGCTGAAAAAGTCAACTGAAATTGACCAGGGCATAACTTTCACATGGATTATCAGAAAAATTCCATCCAAAGCTCATTTTGAAGAGAAAGACATTTCCTACAACTCATCTTCATACTTCAAGTCCAAGAAATGCTCTCACAAAAAGTTATCAATTTCAACATTATAGGTCATTTTCAAAAGTCAACAAAAAGTGACTTTAAGTCAAAGGCCATAATTTGAGATTGGTAAATCAAAATGACATGGGACCAAAGGCATTGGTTAAAGGATTCAAAGACCTTTCCAAAATGTCCAAGAACATGTGAAAAGCTTAAAAATTGACCAAGTTATGCCTTGTGGAAGTTGGGAAATTTTTAGGAATTTTGAGAAGTCAACATTGATGCAAAAGGCCTAAAAATGCAAATGGGCCCATTTTTCTTCCAAAGTTTCTTCATGCCAAGCCTATGCACGACCATTAGGCCCAAAGGGAAGTATTTTCATATTTTTTAATTATTTATTTGAATTTATATCAATATTAATTCATTTAAATTATTTTAATATGTGAAAAATATAAAATTGACCTAAACAAATCTTTTTATGCATGATTTGAACTTGAGATTTCGTGCACATGCTAATATAGAAGGTTTTGGCTTGATTGAAACCTAATTGACACAAAAACCATGAAAAAAGATTTGGAAAAGATTTTGTAAAATCAAATATTGAAATCCATGAATGCTTGAGATTTTGTGTAATATTTTTGACCTAGCATGCTCTATACATACTCAGCATCACAACCCTAATGATTCTAGACTCCAAGCTGCGCCCAAAACAAGCATTGCATATTGAAAATTTCTCATAGAACTCAAACACTGAAAACCAGCTTTAAGGTCGATTCAAGCTCCAATTTTTATTCCATAAGCATCCTGAGGCATCCTGGAACGTCTCTCAATCCTTAACATCAACAGAAACCCCTTGAATCGGTACCTCTAAGTCAAACTGCACCAAGAAAATTCTGAAAACGCACAGCATAAATCAAGCATTCTTTTGCATTTTTCTTCATGGATTCTTGTTTATAATGATGTTTTTATGCTAACCAATAGGTTCAATTATGTTTTTGTGCCATGTATGTGTTTTCGCCATTATCAAAAATTAGGGTTGCAGGTTTTCTAAATTAGGGATTTTGCATAGAAGAAAAATCAGGACCCCTGAACACCATGGTTGGATTCAGCACCTCAAGACGAAGATGTCTGAACCCTCGCGATGAATTTATGGGCCATAGGGAGCTATTCGCTATTTTCTTGAATCACCCCTAACGCAACGCTGTAAAAACCGTTGCTCTTTTGTTTTGTTTTACAGGGTGGGGAAGAAGACGAGTGCGTGTCCATCAGCCATTGGCTCTTTTGAATTTCGCGCGAATTTCTAAAAGCACTAACGTGTTCCTTTTATATTATTTGTGTTATATTATATGTTAAATGTGAACGTGATGGCTCAGTGGTAACACGCTACGCTTGTAACCTTCAAGACCTGGGTTCAAGTCCCAGGTCTGGCAAAATCCCATATTGTTTTTCTATAATTAATTCCATGCAGGCTTAACATGAAAGACCACCATACACACTCAATATTCATCGCCCACGCGTCCTGGAGATTTAATCAAAGGGTCAGATCAAAGGCATACCATGGAGGCTGGTCAACGTGTCATACACGATCCAGGAAAGTCAGCACATTGCAAGCCTAATTGGGCCAGGCTTCTTAAATCTATACCTCCATCTGGGGCTACACCCCCCCCTGGTTTGCCTTATATTTTTATTTTTATTTCTATTCTTTCTTTAATTTTTCTTTTAATTTCTTTTATTTTGGCTATTTATTTAATTAATTATTTTTAACAAAATATAAAAACATTAAAAAATACAGAAAAGACAAAAAATACAATTTTTATTTTATTATTGCCATGAATAAATTAGGATGTAAATTGTTTAGTTTAATTAGGTTTTAATTTTAATTCCTTTTTAATAAAAATCCAAAAACATGTAGAATTAGGTTAATTGATAGTTTTAATGTCTTTTTAATTTTTATTTCTCACAATACTATTTATTTTATTATTTAATTTTTATTTCTCACAATACTATTTATTTTATTATTTTATTTTTATAATTAAAAACTGTACATAAATTAATTTAGAATTTAATTTAGGTTTAATTTAAATCTTTCATAATAAATAAAAAATACTAGAATTAGGGTTTGTCTTTTAATTTAATTTCAATTAATTTCTTTTCCTTATTAAATCTAAAAAAAAAAATACAAAAATATCAAAAAAACATTTAATCATTTAATTTTTAATTCTCATTAATTTTAATTGTTTGCAAAAGGGTCCAACGCCCTAGTTTTGTTTTGATTATTTTCTTTTGCGCATTTATTTTATCGCTTAATATAATTCTGTAAATCTCCCAAAGCCATGTACATTTATTTATCGCACTTTTATTCGCTTTATTTATTTTCCGCTAAATCGGGTCCGGTTTAATTTTGGCGATGTGGACCCGCGCCATTTGTAATAGTTTAGATTTATTTCCTCGCAAAATATTTAACTGTTAACCAAGCATGAAAGAATGAATGTCTAATTAAAATCAAGCGTAGAACACGACAAACATGACAAGACAAATAATTGAAACATGACACACGATTCGCACACACCACCCCTAGGGTACGCCTCACTGTTGCCTTTCGAAAGGTGGTCGTCGAGTAGAGGACGTCTTAGTAAGTCCTCATGATCCGGGAATCTGGCATGAGGGTAGCTTCTAAGGTGTCTTCCCATTGCTCTGGTGATCACCATGTCCCGAACCTTCGAATTGACCCGAACACCTCCAACGGTGGTGCTACCTACCTCTTAATGGTGGGATGGCACTACTTTAAAGGACATTTACACAGACGAATTCCTTAGGGTAGGTAGACGACTCATGGATACTTGCTCTCTTCAAAAACAAACAAAAATCTTTTCACCAACACATTTTCAAAAGCTTTCAAAGCAAATTTTTCAAACACTCTGACGTACGAGTCGAACTGAAATTTTTCAAAGAAACTTTTTAAAACCCACATCGAAAAGCAAACAAACAATTTTGAAAACACATTGAGCAAGTATCTAAGAGCCCATGGATAACCATGGATAGAAAGGGTGCTAACACCTTCCCTTTCTATAACTTACCTCCCGAACCGAGAGCAATCTCTATAAGGAATTTTTCTGTGCTTTTGTCCTTTCCAATTGGAGAAAATAAAAGACGGTGGCGACTCTTGCTTCCGCGACATTTCGCGAACCAGCGTTAAACAGTCAGTTCCAGATCCACCGATCACAGCAAGATACAGGAATCGGATCTTTAGTTGCGACCGTTGATAGTAATTATCTTTGTATTAACCTTTGTCCTGAAAAGAAAAAACGTTAGTTGTATGTGATGCCATGATGTATGACATGCGAGATGTGATAAGTGAGATTGTATGTTCATGATGCGTATATGCATGCTATAATGTATGAAGATGCGATGTTTATGAATGTATGTTTTTGTCCAGGAAAGTAAATCCTTGACAGGTGCCGGGAAGTCACATCCTGGGCTGATGTTGGAGAATAGTGCTTTGTTGTTTCCGCTGGGGATGATAGTTGCAAGAATACCGGTAGGAGAAGATAACTCTGTTGGGGAATAAACTTGATGAAGAGATTACTCTGCGGGGAATAACTACTCTAGCGATCTTGCTGGGGAACAGTACTCTGTGGGGAGAGAGGTACTTTGCTGGGATGTTGATGGTAACTTCGCTGGGGATACCATTGTTGTGTTGTGTTGGAAGATGAACTCCGCTGGGGGATAAGAAGACTTCGCCGAGGACGATCTTTCCGTGGCTTTTGGCTGAGGATAACCCAGTTATATCCTGGTAGGGAAATAACCTTTGAATAAAACCGGGAGACGCGTTCGTGCTCTGCAGGGGATAAGCTTCCAGAATCTACTGGGGATAAGCTTACTGCTGGGGAGATGATTCAAACTGTCCTGGAGAAATCTTGAACTATGCTGGACTCTCCTGGGGAAATTTTGTACTAGAAGTGGCTCCACTGAATGTCTGGTATACCGCCGGGGAACAGTCTTAGACTAAGATTGTCGGGGATGCTTGTTAAGAATATTCGTATACTACGCTGGGGAATGTTGAGATCTGCTGGAGGATATCCAACTTCCTTAGGGCTGACAGTATAACTTTGTTTGGGGAGAGTGCATTGACTTGCCGACTCACTCTCTGGGGGATTAAGATATACTGGTTATGTTCTTCAGCTGAACCTGCCTTGGTACCTTGGTGGACAGAGCAATTAGATTGCTTAGACCACTCATTATTGCCCCTGTTTCTAATGTTACCTGTAATTAATCCTTTGTTTCGTATGCAAACATTCATGAGTTAGCAATTATTTGTCAAATGCATATATCACAAATTGAACCTTGGACGTTCTTCGCAAAACAAAACAGGAAAAGGAAAAATAATTGGCAATTGATCTGAAAAGTGAATTTATATTGATTTTTGAATTTGCCTGTAAATAGGCGTTTATGTACAAGAGGCTGACGTCCTAGTAAGAGAACGCCGCCGAACAAAAGAGTTTATATAAATTTGTACAAAGGGACAACAAAACAGCTATGTGAAAAGAATGATCCCACTGGGTTCCAACTCTGCTATCGCCTTTATATCTTCGAGCGTCTCATCACTTGATGACCTAGCTGAAGATGAAGCTGATTGATTGATGCCGTCTGAACTTGATGTTGATACCGGATTCTGGATGCAAGGTGATCCAATGAGACATAGTATTACGCTTCAATCCCTAACTTTTGCCTGGACCGCCCTTTCGGGTTTTCAGTCCACCGGGATACCCATTTTTGCCCAAGCCGCCTTTTCAGGTTTTCGACTTGCCGGGTGTACAGATTTTTTTCATTTCATCCCTCATTTTGCCCGAACCCTTTTGGTTCGCCGGGAAGCCCTAATTTTTTCCTAGGTATGTCAACCTAGCGGGTCTTTTATCATGCGTAGTATCTTTTTACTATGTCTGTATTGGTGGGGTGAGGAAGGTCGTCACCATCCATGGTGGTTAGGATCATGGCTCCTCCTAAGAACACATGTTTAACCACAAATGGCCCTTCGTACGTAGGGGTCCATTTGCCCCTTGGATCACTCTGAGGAAGGATGATGCGCTTGATTACCAGATCCCCAACTTGATATTCTTGTGGTGTGACCTTTTTGTTAAATGCCCTGATCATCCGTTTTTGGTACGTTTGACCATGACAAATAGCAGTGAGTCTCTTTTCGTCAATTAGATTTAACTGATCAAGTCGTGTCTGGATCCAATCATCTTCGCTCAGATCTGCATCCTTCATTATCCGGAGAGAGGGTATCTGCACTTCGATAAGTAAGACTGCCTCCATGCCGTAGACCAAGGAGAAAGGAGTTTCCCCGGTTGACGTCCTTGCTGAGGTACGGTACCCATGTAGAGAAAACGGTAACATCTCGTTCCAATCTTTATAGGTCACTGTCATCTTCTGCACAATCTTCTTGATATTCTTATTCGCTGCTTCTACAGCCCCATTCATCTTCGGCCGGTAAGGAGAAGAGTTGTGGTGCTGTATCTTGAATTGTTCGCAGAGCTCAGTGATCATCTTGTTATTAAGATTGGTACCATTGTCCGTAATTATTCTTTCAGGGACGCCGTACCGACAGACCAGGTTATGCCGAATGAACCGTGCCACAACGTTCTTGGTTACAGTGGCATAGGAAGCTGCTTCAACCCACTTTGTAAAGTAATCAATCGCTACCAGGATGAAGCGATTCCCATTGGATGCCGTAGGTTTAATCTCGCCGATCATATCTATGCCCCACATTGCAAAAGGCCAAGGTGCAGTCCAGACATTCAGAGGGACTGGAGGAACGTGCACCTTGTCTGCATATATCTGGCATTTATGGCATGTCCGAGAATGTTGGTAACAGTCGGCTTCCATCGTGGACCAGAAATACCCTGCCCGAAGGATTTTCTTTGCCATAGTGTGTCCACTGGAATGCGTTCCGAAGGTACCTTCGTGTAGCTCCGCCATGATCCTTTCTGCTTCAGTCTTATCCACACAACGCAGTAAGGTCGAATCATGGTTTCGCTTGTACAGGATGTCGTTGCTAAGGAAGAACTTCGCTGCGAACCTTCTCAGAAACTTTTTATCATTGACAGATGCACCTTCAGGATACTCTTGAGCTTCCAAGTATATCTTCACCTCGTGGTACCAGGGTTTTTCAGTCACTACCTCAGCCTCAAGATCACAACAGTATGCCGGTTCGTCCAGTTTCCAGATAATGACCCGGGGAGCCTCATTGTCCCATTTGACTTTGAACATGGAAGACATCGTAGCTAACGCGTCCGCCAGCTGATTCTCCTCTCTTGGGAAATGTTCAAAAGTTATCTCTGAAATGGGGGATCAATGTCAACACACATTCTCTGTAAGGAATAAGGTTCGGATGTTTCGTATCCCACTCGCCTTTGATCTGATTGATCACGAGAGCGGAATCTCCAAAGACACTCAGAAACTTGATCCTTAAGTCAATCGCAGCTTGGAGACCCATGATGCATGCCTCATACTCCGCCATGTTGTTGGTGCAGTTAAAACATAGCCGGGCAGTGAGTAGAGTGTGAGTGCCTTGAGGGGATATGATCACGGCGCCAATACCGTTACCCAAAGCGTTGGAGGCTCCGTCAAAGTGCATAGACCATCGGGATCCTTCCTCAGGTCCTTCATCCGGTCCAGGTACTTCATAATCAGTCACAATCATGATGCTCCCGTCCGGAAACTCAAAGTTCATTGACTGATAGTCATCTACTGCCTGGTGTGCCAAGTGGTCTGCCAATACAATTCCTTTGATAGCTTTCTGAGTTGTGTACTGGATGTCGTATTCTGTCAAGATCATTTTCCATCTTGCTATTCTCCCAGACAGAGCAGGCTTTTCGAATATGTACTTTATAAGATCCATCTTTGAAATCAACAAGGTAGTGTGAGTCAGCATATACTGTCTCAGCCGGCGAGCAGCCCATACCAAAGCGCAGCAAGTTTTCTCGAGCAGTGAGTATCGGGTCTCACAGTCGGTAAACTTTTTGCTAAGGTAATAAATGGCATGCTCTTTTCGGCCAGACTCGTCATGCTGCCCCAACACACACCCCATTGAGTTGTCAAGCACTGTCAGGTATAGTATCAGAGGTCTCCCTTCAACCGGTGGCATAAGGATGGGTGGTTCTTGGAGATACCCTTTGATTCTGTCAAAAGCGGCCTGACATTCATCATTCTAACGTACTACCTGATCTTTCTTCAGCAGCTTGAAGATTGGCTCACAGGTAGCAGTTAGATGCGAGATGAATCGGGCAATGTAATTCAGACGTCCTAGAAAGCCTCTGACCTCTTTATCTGTCTTGGGAACTGGCATCTCTTGAATAGCTTTAACCTTGGAAGGGTCCACTTGAATACCCTTATCACTTACGACGAAGCCTAGCAACTTTCCAGATCTTACCCCGAAGGTGCACTTGTTCGGGTTCAACCTCAGCTTGTACAACTTCAGACGGTCAAACAACTTCTGCAGATGGTCAAGGTGCTCCTCCTCAGTTTGGGACCTTGCAATCATGTCATCGACATACACTTCTATCTCATTATGGATCATGTCATGAAATAAGGCAACCATGGCATGTTGGTAGGTTGCCCCAGCATTTTTCAACCCGAATTGCATGACCTCGTAGCAGAAGGTGCCCCACTGAGTAACAAAGGTAGTCTTTTCCATATCTTCAGGAGCCATCTTGATCTGATTATACCCTGAAAAACCATCCATGAAAGAGAACACCTTGTGCTGAGCAGTATTGTCAACCAGAACGTAAATGTGAGGTAGGGGAAGTCATCCTTGGGGCTAGCCCTGTTCAGATCCCTGTAGTCAACACACATTCTGACCTTACCATCCTTCTTCGGCACCGGCACCACGTTGGCAACCCACTCAGGGTAAGAAGTCACTGCAAGAAACCCGGCATCGAATTGCTTCATAACCTCAGCTTTGATCTTCTCAGACATCTCTGGATGCATACGGCGGACCTTTTTCTTAACCGGAGGGCAGTCTTCCTTGGTAGGCAAATGATGGACCACAATGTCGGTATCCAACCCAGGCATGTCTTCGTAGGACCAGGCGAAGATCTCCACATAATCATGTAACATTTGAGTCAACTGTCGTTTTATGCTGAGCTCCAGATTGGCACCAATCTTAACTTCCTTCCTATCTGTCTCAGTACCCAGATTTATCGTTTCCACTGGCTCTTCATGTGGTTGAATTGCCCTCTCTTCCTAGAGTAACAGTCTTGCAAGCTCGCCAGGCACTTCGCAATCATCTTCACCTTCGTCTTCGGCTAAGTTGATTGGATTTTCGAAGTCATAACTGGCAGTAGCAGAGTCGTTACCAGTGATATCCAGAGTGGATTGAAACCTGTGTAGGTGAGTGTGTGTAAATATAGCTGCTTTGCAATATATAAAGAAATAAAGAAAGAAAGGGAGCACAAGATTTGTAATGCAAAAAAAACGTCCAAGATCTTTATTCATGATATATGGAAATGACAGTTATAAGCCCTCACAAATGAAGCCAACGGTGCCCCGGGTAAGACACCGGGCCATAAAGTTTCAATTCATTATTTATTACAAATAACAAAAACAAAGGAATTCATTACTGCGTAACAAAAGTAACAGGTAGGTTTTCCTTTACAGTCCAATTGCTAGGTCCACTGTCGGCCGTCAGATAAATCCAACTGTCGAACTCCGATTCTTCCACTTCGTCTTCATCCCCAATAGCATTCACTCCATGAGAAGGCAGGGGAGCTGTCACTACATTGGGTTTCTCGGGTGCCTCAAACTGTACCTCCTTCGCATCAATAAGGTCCTGCACCTTGTTCCTCAGGGCCCAGCAATCATCAGTAGAATGCCCCGGGCTATCGGAGTGATAAGCACAGCGGGCATTTGGATTATATTTGGGAGAGGCAGTATTCACAACCTTCGGGGCCTCCCTGACAGTCACCAAGTTGGTTGATAGCAGTTGCGGCAAGATTTGTGACAAGGTCATACTCAGCCGGGTAAATTCTCTTCTGGGACTTTCAGCCCTTGGTTGATTGGTTTGCCGAGGAGCGGCAGCAGGCTTTGCAATCACCACCGCGTTGACAGTTTGGCGGCGCTCTGGTTTATATTGCCTTCTAGGCCCATACACAACACTGGCCTCCTTCTTAAAAGGTTTCTTCTCAGCACTTGAAGACGCACCTTTCTGAATCTTTCCTGACTTCATACCAGCCTCTATCCTTTCCCCAGTCAGAATGAGGTCAGTGAACCCTGCAGATGAATTGCCAATGAGATGATTGAAGAATGGCCCAGATAAGGTCCCCAAGAACATATCTACCAGCTCACGGTCTGTTAATGGTGGCTGCACCCTGCCAGCCAGGTCCCTCCACTTCTGCGCATACTCTTTAAAACCTTCGCCTGATCCTAGCAACATACCCTGGAGTTGGGTACGTGTAGGAGAAAGGTCGGCATTATATTGATACTGCTTGTAAAAAGCAGTAGCCAACTCCTCCCAGTTACGAACTTTGGTTCCATCCAGCTGATAGAACCATTCGAGATGAGTCCCTGAAAGACTCTCCTGGAAGAAGTGGATCCACAAGTTCTTGTCCACTGTATACGGCTGAATCTTCCGCACATAGGATCTGAGGTGTAGCTTAGGGCAAGACGCCCCGTCATACTTGGTGAAAGATGGTGCTTTAAACTTGTGAGGGATGATCACACCAGAAGATAAACCCAAGTCTCTGAAATCCAAACCAGGCACTTGTTGAATTTCCATAGCGTTCAGACGGTCTTCCAACTGCTTGTACCGGTCTTCAGCTGGAGGATACTGTTCCTCATTAAAATCAGTCTCGTTGTCAGAAACCACCGGACTTGGAGCCCTTCCCCCCTGGGGACTGTCTTTGCCTACAGAAGAACCAGCTTCCTCATTCTGCAGTGTGTTACCAAATCTCCGGCCCGTGTTGAATAGAACGGTTCTCTTATTCTTCTTCTTCTTAACCAGCAGAGCCTTCAGCTCCTCTTGACCTTGAGCCAAGCCCATGATCAGCTCTTGAAATTGTGCGTTCTGCGCCTGAAGGGCCTTGATAGACAGCTCGGTAGATGATTCGGGGTTCATGATGCTGAAATAAACAGCGAAGAACAGTGAGCAACCTGAAAAGAAGAGCACCTGCTATGCACATGATGAATGGAATGCGTATGATTTATGTTTTCAAAGACAATCAGGAATCAACTTTGTAAACAAAAAGGAACACATTTCATTAGATTCAACTTTGAAATTTAAATTGTTCAACAGATTTCCCTTAGGCGTTACATGAAAATGGAAATACTAAAAAGGGAAATAAAACTGTAAAAGAACATCCAAAGCTCGTTATTGATCCCAGGGTCTCCTTTTCTCAGTACGGATGTAGTCATTCAGAGCTCGCTCATTCTCCAACTGCTTTGTCAGCTTCTGGATCTTCAGTTCCTGCTCGTTGAACTTTTCCCGGTAAGAATCCCGTTCTTCTCGCAGTTGCGCCCAAGACCTCTTTAATGTCTCATAATCAGTAGGTATCTGAGGAGGGAGAACAGTTGGAGGAACCCCATCTTTATCAGGATACTCAAGAATGATGGGTCTGACAGCTTCGTACGGCATACCTAACTTCTGAGCACGGATGCGGACCCATTTGTAGTAAGCTTCCATAGGTAGAGAGGTCTTTGGTCCTAACTCTTGTGGGTCAGCTTTGTGAATTATGTCCCAAGCCTTGATGAACCTACGACGCAGCTCGTTACTATCCACCTGAAACTCAAAACTGATGTGAGGCACCAACATCTCTTGAGGCCCTGCTCTTCTGGCTCTTCCAAACTGACGAAGAGCTAGACATGGATTATAAGAGATTCCTCCTTGGGTACCAATCAGAGGAACATTAGGATATTCTCCGCAACGATCAATAACAGCTATCTCATCCAAACCCCTGAAAGTCCAAATGATGTCCTTATCAGTGAGAGACATTAACCTATGAGCCCAACCTCTTCCTTCTTGGTTCTTCAGCACGAACTTAGGGAGGTGCGAAATAAACCACCTCACCAACAAAGGGACACAACACCACAGGGTTCCTCGTCTTCGGGCAGTACGAGCATAAAGTTGTTGCAGGATGTCACCCAAGAGAGTGGGTACAGGATTCCGTGACATGAAGATCCTTATGGCAGTGACGTTAATGAATTTATCAGGATTAGGAAACAAGACTAGACCATAGATTAAGAGAGCCAAGATGTCTTCATACGCCCTAAAGTCCAAGTCATTCCAGAAACTGTTAGCTTTACCAACCAAGAACTTGGCCAAGAAACCCTTAACTCAGCTTCTAGTCACCCAGTTGTCCATTACTTCTTGGAGGGTCAAAGGAAGAGCTGCAGCAACCTCCTCAAGCCTAAGAGTCTTTTCCCAGCCAGTGTAGGGAGTCTGATCCAAGATAGGGATGCCAAGCAAATCAGAGAACTCTTCCAGGGTAGGGACCAGCTGGAAGTCTTGAAAGGTGAAGCACTGGTACAGAGGGTCATAGAACTGGGTCAGGATACTCATCAACTGTTGGTCCCACTTTGCCGTGGCTAGACTGAGAAGAGAACCATGCCTCTGGATGAAGGAAGTAGTGTTTGGAATTCTGCTAACCAACTCTTCAAGTAACTCAGGTGGGTGAGCAAAGTTGAACCGGATAGTATTCCTTCGCATATGCATCATGATGTCCTACAAAACAGAGCAAAGGTGAAACCCTCTTGTCTTTGAAATGGTCAGTCCTTATGCAGGATGCATGCAATGTTTATGATGGCATGATGTTATGATAAAGCACACCACAAATATTTACAAAGGCAAACATGATAAGGCACACAAGTCACACAAGACAAGCCCTTAGAGTTTAGGCCAGCATGGGGTCTAGGTGTTACCCTCTTTCAGTTTGTTGGTTAAGACTTGTCCTATCAGAAGTAACTGGGTTCTAGAGGATCCCAATATCACTGACTACCCTCAATCGGTCATAACTCCAGAATCGCAATCTTTTCTTGCGGCCAGAACCATCGCGAGAGTTTAGCCTCAATGGGCGTAGCATACTGCTACTGTTCTATTGGCCAAGTTGGGTCATTTAAGGTTCTAAGGTCGGTTGGTGCTTAATGACTCCTCAGAAGACCCATATTCTCCTCGTTGCAACACAAGGGATATCGGTACAGACCAAGGTGCCACACCAACGTAGCCACTACTTCACCCATGTCGGTCTACGCCGGACAGGTCCCTCACAGCTTATGCTACCTAACAAGGTATCCCCATATCCGGGTTAGGATCTATGTAACTCCGATGCAACCCACAATAATAAAGCAAACAAAGCACAACAATTGAAAACACAGTTATGAACTATCCTAAGGTACACCTCACTTTATAAGTATCCCCAGCAGAGTCTCCAATTCTGTGATCGGTGGATCTGGAACTGACTATTTAACGCTGGTTCGCGAAATGTCGCGGAACCGTCTTTTATTTTCTCCAACATGGAAAGGACGAAAGCACAGAAATATTCCTTATGAGATTGCTCTCGGTTCGGGAGGTAGATTTATAGAAAGGGAAGGTGTTAGAACCCTTTCTATCCATGGTTATCCATGGGCTCTTAGATACTTGCTCATTTGTGTTTTCAAAAAATGTTTGTTTGCTTTTCAACTGTGAGTGGGTTTTGAAAAAGTTTCGTTTAAAGTTTCAGATCGACTCTTGTATCAGTCCTCAAGAGTGTTTGAAAAGTTGCTTTTGAGAGCTTTTTGCAAAGTGTCGGTGTGAAAAGAAGTTTTTGATTTGTTTTGAATTAGAGCAAGTATCTACGAGTCATCTACCTACCCTAAGGAATTAGGCCGTGTAAAGGTCCTTAAGGTAGTGTTATCCCACCATTGAGAGGTAGGTAGCACCACCGTTGGAGGTGTTCGGGTCAATTCGAGTTTAGGGACAGGGTGGCCACCGAGCAACAGTAGGATACCTTAGAAGCTACCCTTATGCCATTGATCTTTTTATTCCGAGGCAACCGTTTCGAGGCAAGTATTCCGAGGCAACCGTTCTGAGGCAACTTGTTCGAGGCAACTAGATCAATGGACATAAGGACTCACTAAGACGTCCTATACTCGACGACCACGTTTCGAAGGTAAGGCAACAGTGTGGTCACCAGAGCAATGGTAGGACACCTTAGAAGCTACCCCTATGCCATGTTCATGGACATAAGGACTTACTAAAATGTCCTATACTTGACGACCACGTTTCGAGGGTAAGGCAACAGTGTGGCGTACCCTAAGAGTGGTGTGTGAATTGTGTGTCCTTTTCAGTTATGTTTTATCTTGATCATGCATTGGGTGAGCTACGCTTTGATTTTATTTTTGGCCATTCATTCTTTCATGTGATTAACAGTTTAAAGGTGCAGAAATTAAAATGCGGAAAATAAAGGTCCTACGCTATTACAAGGCGCGGGTCTATACATCGCCAAATTAACAAAGACCCGATTTTGAATAAAAGTGCGGAAAGTAAATGTCCTAATTACTATTACAAGGCTTCGGGGCAAATACATTATATTTAAAAAGGAAATAAAAAATAAACGTGCGAAAAGAAATTAGAATCGAGTGCGAGGGCGTTGGACCCTTTAAAGAAATTAAATTGAAATTGGAAGTGAATTAATTATTTAACGAAGAAAGGAAATTATTTTTATGTTTTTTTGTATTTAATGGAAATAAAGAGAATTAATTAAAATTAGAAATTAAATAAAACCCTAGTTCTAAATTGTTTTTAATTATTAAAGAAATATTTAAATTTAACCTAATTTTACTAAATTAATTAATTACAAGTTTATTTACAAAATTAGTTAATAATCAATAATAATAAATAGGAGAAAAAGTTATTTAAGAAAAGAGGATAAAAATGCTAAACCCTAATTTGTACACTTTTTAGTTATTTAAGAAAATATATAAAAAAAAACCTAAATTAGCCTAAATTGATTAATAAAATTTTATTTACAAAAAATATTAATGGCTTAAATATTAAATAAAACATATTTTTATTTTTATGATTTCTGATTTTTTTTTGTGTTATCAAAATTATTTTTTGTGAATTAACTAAGTAATTAAAATAAATAAGAAAAAGAATTGAAAAGAAGAAAAATAAAATTAGGAAGAAGAATAGAATGCAAACAACAGGGGGGTATCTGGCCCAAATTTGGAGGTTAATGCAAGGAATTTGGCCCATTGAACCAGGCCTTTTTGACGTTCTGGCGCTTGTGTGTGGGACGTTCGACCAGCGTCCATGGTAGACAGCACATTCTGTCCTTTGGATTGACCTTCAGGGACATGTGGCAGGCACTGGCGTTGGGCGTTTGGTGGACCATTGGAGAGGCATAGCACCTGAACACGTTGTAACCAAAATTATTGAGAATATGGGGAACTGGGAATCGAACCCAGGTCCCAATACCTGCATGACAAGTCATCTTCCACCAAGCCAAACGCGTTTATCTGATGTTAATATGGAACGTGATTATTATGAAAGAGAATAAAAGCTATTGGTAGAACACAAAAAACACGCGCGAATGTTTGAATTGCCCAGTCCTGTCCAGACACGCAAGCATCATCTTCATCGTTTTACCTGTAACATAATCAGTTAGCGGGGGTTTTAAACCCCCACAAAAACAAATGCCAACTAATAGCGATTAGCACATAGAGCAATAGAAATTGGGCGCGATATGTGATTTCAAGTCGTTTGGATGTCACGATTCCAATGGTGCTAGTTTCATTGTCTAATTTTTCCAGATGAATGAAACCCCAAAACTAGAGCTCTGAAACCCTAAGCAGCTTTCATGGTGGATTCGTGTACAGGGCTTAATAATTCAATTGGATGGTACCAATAGCTTTAGAGAGATCATGTTAGTATAAATCAATCATTAAAATGCATGGAAAATGTCTAGAAATCAATACACGATTAAGAATAATTTTATGAAAAGTGAGACTTCAATCTACCAATTCCTTGAGTATGGAGGCGTGGTTTTGATTGAAAAAGCTTCCTGGATGTGTCAGGAGTGTATTGGAATGGCTTTTGATCTTTGAAACAAGCTCTAGCTATGAAAACAGTTTTGAGATTTTTAGGAAAAAAAGTGCAAAGTGTTCTATGAGTTTCTGCGCAGCTTGCTTGTTCTTATGCCTAGGTTTTCAATGTGCATATATGTGTGAATGAATTAGGTCAGAAAAATCAAGCCCAAGGCCTTGTATTCAATGATTTTGAATATTTGATTTTCATGATCTTTTTCAATCTTTTTCAATCCTTTCTTATGCCAATCCTTGCCAATCATATTGAATCTTTCCTTATTGAATGGTGCACGAAATATTGAGTACATAAAGAGTGAATATGCTGCATAAAAAGATTTGAAAGGTGTCATTTGATATTTTTTTCATATTTAATTTTAATTAAGTGAATTAATAATAATAAAAATTCAAATAATTAATTAAAAATGAGAAAATAACTCCCTTGGATGTCAATGGGTCGTGCATAGCTTTTGGATGATGATTCATGGAAGAAATTGAGGCCCATTAGCAATTTTGAGGCATTTGAAGTAAAGTTGACTTTTTTAAAATTCCCAAAAATTTCCCAACTTCCACAAGGCATATCTTGCTCAATTTTTAAGCTTTGATCATGTTCTTGAACATTTTGGAAAGGTCTTGAAGTCCTCTAACCAATGCCTTTGGTCCTATGTCATTTTGATTTACCAGTCTCAAGTTATGGTTTTTGACTTAAAGTGCCTTTTTGTTGACTTTTGAAAATGACCTATAATGTTGAGATTGATAACTTTTTGTGAGAGCATTTCTTGGACTTGAAGTGTGAAGATGAGTTGTAGGAAATGTCATTCTCTTCAAAATGAGCTTTGGATGGAATTTTTCTGATAAACCATGTGGAAGTTATGCCTTGGTCAATTTGCAGTTGACTTTTTCAACTGTCCAAAAATAGAAACTTTTGCATCTTGAGACTTTTTGAGCCATGCTTTGAGAATCATGATCAAGAATTGATCAAATGATGTTTGTGGCTTCAAAATAAGATGTTGACCAAAAATTTTGACTTCTGACAGTCAAATGACCATTTTGCCCCTGTAGTTGACTGTGAAGCAATTAGGGTTTTTGACTATGCAATTTGGTGCTGTGAGTCTTGAAACTTGGCATATGGATGCTTGACAATGTTTATAGGCATGTGGGACTTGTTTGGACCCTTGGAAACTTCAATTTCTTGAATTTTTTTTATTAATAACCAAGTATTAAAAAAATATTTCGCAAATAACCGGGTTTCGGAAAAATTACGCAAATAACCATGTTTGAGATGGCTCCACAAAGGAGGAGCCAAGTCATTTGGCGCATGCACCTAGAGTTTTGCCCTAGGCGCCATCTCACTTGGCGCCTCCATTGGCTTTTAGCCAAGTGAGATGGCGCATGCTCCTTAAAAAGGAGAGGAGGCGCCATCTCACTTGGCGCCTAGGGCAAAACTAGGGTTTTTTGCTGTTTTATAAATAATTCGTCCGTTTCTTTGAAATTTCTCACACTTTCTCGCACTGTATTTTTATTTTGTACTCCCTTATTTACGTAATGACGTCGCCTATGATTTTTAGCAGAGATGGTTACGTTATATTCTCCGCCACGAAACCCGCGATGAAAATGAAATTCTGGCACATTCACTCCATGGAGCGTCTGAAGCGGGAGTTGATGCGGTGGCTAGATGGAGACATCGCCGAGGGGGAAAAAATTCGAAGGATCCAGCGAAAACGAACAACAACCTCGCATGCGACAGGAAGACCTAATGTGTGGTTGGAGGAAGTCAAAACAGACAGTGATGTAATGCTGATGATGCATGGGTCAGATGAAATTGTGTTAACAGTTGTAATTTCCTAGATTGATTATCGTTAATCATTGTTGTACGCGAAAACCCTAATGTAATTTCCTATATTGATTATCGTTAATCATTGTTGTACGCGAAAACCCTAATGTAATTTCCTATATTGAATTTCTTAAATTGTGTGAACAGTTTTATTAACGGAAAACCCATAATGTTTACAACACAAATATTGAAAAGATTTATTGTATTACAAAATTTATGTGGTCGAGCCAGACGCCCGATTCGGACAGTTTTTGCGATTGTGTCCGACCTGACGGCATAAACCACACTTTCTTTCCAACCTGTCAAGATCGTCCATTTCTGTTGTTATGCGCCTGCTTTTGGGACGACCCTTCTTGTTCCTTCGCATTTGGTCATTGTGCCAAACTATATCACCGTTGTATTCAGGCCAATAGTCCGGTTTTGCCACCAAAGGAAAGTTGTTGTTGTAAACAGTGAGCAACGTTTCAGATTTATAAACGTTTGAGAGCAGTTGAAGCGCGTCTTGATGGGTATGCGCACAAGCGGCAATGACATGAGAGCAAGGCATACGAAAAGCTTGAAACCTGCCACAATCGCACCATTGAGAAGGTAAAATGACCCTGTATTCTTGTCTTGCCAGGCCTTCATTGTGGTCAATTGTCTCTTTCACAATGAAGTTGTGGCTATGCCGGTCAAACCGTGTAACCATGTGAGTGTTGGCTTTAGCACTTTCAGCCTTAATGTATTTCATACAGCTTTCACTCCATAGTTGTCCTGATTGCAAGACCGCATACCACATTTCACCTCTTTTGGCAAATAACGCAGCCATCCTAAAATACGTGGATTTCACCAAGGCAGTGATGGGGAGGTTTCGTATGCCCTTGAATACCCCATTCATTGATTCAATAAGATTTGTTGTCATATGCCCCCATCTTTGGCCATTGTCGTATGACCTAGTCCACTTTTCGACCGGTATATTGTCGATCCACGTACCGGCTTCTGGGTTAGACAAACGGATCTCGTTGCGGTAATATTTGAATGTGGGTTGTGTCAGTGCGTATCCCGCATTCATTACCGCTTTCCTCAATGTTTTGTCCTTGACCTCCCTCGAGAAATTCTGGACGATATGCCTGACGCAATAGACATGCGTAGAAGGAGGGTCATGCCAACCATTTGCCGGATTATTATAGGCACTTTCAATGGAGGCATGTCTGTCCGAGATCAAACAGAGATCTGGTTGAGGAGCCACGTGTGTACGAAGATTTTTCAGGAAAAAGCTCCAAGCACCACCGGTCTCCCCCTCGACAAGGGCAAACGCAACGTGGAAAATGTTATTGTTGCCATCTTGTGCAACTGCCATCAAAAGCGTGCCTTTGTACTTCCCATACAACCAAGTCCCGTCTATTTGTAGAATTGGTTTGCATGATGCAAACCCTGTGATGCATGGTTGAAAAGCCCAAAAGACGCGACTGAATATTCCGTTGCCATGTAGTAGACTACCATCTTGAGCGTACGCTGGCAATGTTTCCAGAACATAAACACTACCTGGAGAATATGTCTTGAGTGCATTTAGGTAGCGGGGAAGTTCTCGGTATGACTCCTCCCAGTTTCCGTACACCCTTTCAATCGCCTTAGTCTTTGCTAACCACGCCTTACGGTAAGACGGAGTGTAGTTAAAAACCGTGGTGATGTGGGAGATGATTGTTTTCACCTTCAAAGAAGGGTCGTTGCTGACCAGGGGTAGGATTTCTTGACATATTAGATCATGGTTGAGTTTTCGGTGGTCTTGTGATTGAGTGGAACTTACACAAGTATGGGTAGTCATGGAACCTATGACCCAGCAGTCACCCCTTAGTCTGTATGAAGCGGTCAGCTTGAACATGCAGTCAGGGTGGACACACTTGATCTTGTACCTTTCCGGGTTTACACGATCCACCTTATAATCAACCGAGTTGAGCATGTGAAATTTTTTGATGGCCCTTATGCATTCCTCTCTATTACGAAACTTGTCCTTCTCTTTTAAATTTTCATCTGATTGCATATACGGTTGGAAAAACAAGTCCGTAGAAGGTTCATCTCCGCCCATGTTGAAGTTTGTCATGTGCGTAGGTGGTGTGTAGATTTTGTCGGTAGGAATACTTGGGATGCCATCATCGTCAGAATCGTCGTTCACCATTTCATCGAACTCTAACTCGTTATCTTCTTCTTCATCATCAACTGCATCCACCTCATCTTGCTCATTCTCCAAAGGATCAACCTCCTGTGTCACCGGAGGCTCTACCTCCTGTGTCACCGGAGGCTCTTGAAACAGAACGTACAACTCAATAGAGTCGTTTCCAGAATAGACATGGCTGGAAATCATGTTCTGGAAATCCTCGTCATCTTGAATTGCAACCTTATAAAATATGACTTGGTTGTTTCTAAAAAAGACTGGACTCTGATAAAATATCTGGGATACCGGGCCTCGTTCAAGTACTTACATTTACTAACCAATTTTGATAAAACTAGAAAATTTAGTTGGGGTTCTGCAGTATTAGCCCACCTGTACAGTTCCTTGTGCAAAAACGCAGTCAAGGAAAAATGTACATTTTATGGGTGCGCATTTTTACTACAAGCCTGGGGTTGGTGGAGGATGGAGTCCTTAAACCCCATCAACAACAACACTTTTGGTTTCCCTTACGCAACAAAGTAAGTCATTAAGTTATAGCATTTATAACTATTCTTCTCTTTCCAAAATATATGCTAAAAATAACATGTTTCTCATTTCCTATAGGTACTGCATGAGGGGTATGGATTACGGCAAGAATCCCAGATTCAATGTTGCACTCTACCGGAATCTGTTGGATCACTTAGGCCCAGATGACGTAAGTCGTAGCTTTTAACTTTTGTTCATTTTAATTATTTATACATTACTTTTGCGCTTACCTGATTTAAATTTTATCGCAGTTCGTCTGGAGACCATATTTGGGTTTGGACCATTCTCCAAATCCAGAGGATGCAGCAACTTGGACTGCAAAGACTGCATTCATTCGGTTCAACATTATGGAGATGCACCACAGCGACCGTGTGAAGATGCAGTTCGGAATGATCCAAGAGATACCAAGTGACCCAACAGATTTGTCCCCCTGGCATCTAAAAAGGGTCGACGCCCAGTGGAATCTAACCAACTGGAAAGACTTTGCTCCAGAATGGTGTAAAATGTGGCAAAGGCGTCACCGCTACATCTTGCAATCCCCTATTTTCCTTACTCAAGGTAACATGCGACACACCGATCAATATATGTCGTGGTACAGGTCGGTTAGTAACCCAGATATGCACGTGTCTCATCCGAGGTACTTGGTTGACCCACGCACACAATGGGCACAACCCTCGATTCCCCAACAACAAACCCAAAATCCATCAACCTCAAACCAACCCCCAAGAAGAAACAGACCAACAAACACACAACCACATTCCCCACCACAACACAACTACAACCAAATGCCGTACTACCAACCACAATCACCGCCAAACTACCAATACCCAGATATGCCTCAAACCCAACCACAATACCAACCCCAATACCAGCAAACCCACATACCCCATACACAATTTCAGTCTTCCACATATCCCAATATGGGCCCCTCAACATCCAGCCTTAGCCCTGATATGGGAATGTCAGAAGATTATGACCAACCCGACCAAACCTACCATCAACCACCATATCACCAAACAACCCAACATCCACAGTACCAAACACCCCAAGATCCATTTCCTTTCTACCCCCCATACTCAGACGACCAATGCTACCGACCAACCATGGAACCCCACCCACCACCAACACGACCAAACTTCGAGGGTATGGGTAACCGACTGTACCAGAGCGAATCTTCGAGATATGGAGATCTTACTGATTTTATGGATTCGGATCGCATTGACTTCGCTGGGCCATCGACCTTGCCGCAACAGGAAACGAGACGGCACCCAACAAGAGAAAGGCGAGGACGGGGATGCGGAACTGGGGGTCATTACCGGGTTCCTGGGGATCATTGATGTATCTTTTTTTTTTCCAGTATTTTTTGTATCTATTTTTTTACTGTTATTTAAATGTAAAACAGTTGAATGTAATTATTTTTTTTCAAATAAAAAATCAATTTTGTTTATCTCTGTCTATTACGCAACGCGCAGGAAAGGAAAAAAAAAATTTTTTTTTGACCTACTTTTGCACATAGGCGCCATCTTATTTGGCTTAGGGCTTGCCATTTGCCCTTAGGCGCCAAATGAGATGGCGCCTCCCTTATAAAAAGAGGAGGATGCGCCAAATGAGATGGCTCCTCCTTTGTGGAGCCATCTTAAACATGGTTATTTGCGTAATTTTTTCCGAAACCCGGTTATTCGCGAAATATTTTTTTAATACTTGGTTATTAATAAAAAAAATTCCAATTTCTTTGCCAGAACCAAAACCCTAATTTTTTACTATTAGGAGGCAATTGGACTGTGCAACTCTTGGGAGATTTTGAAGTTTAATCTTGACAAATCTTGAAGAATATGGGAGGGCAAATTTTGGGGTACAACAGTTGCCCCTGTTCAATCTTCTTAAGCTCGAGGATGTAGATTGGCTGGCGTGCCTTTCGTAATCCGAAGGTGGAAGATGATTGAACACTAGAGTGCCCAGAAATTTGCACTCACATAGTGGAGTGTCAGCAGTATGATACGGGGAATGGGCTTACAGATGCCATTTGGAGATTGATGGATAGGATGATGGGCTTATAGATGCCATGTTTGAGAGGTGATGGATAGGTGGATGGGCTTATAGATGCCATCTAGGTGTCGATCGCGTAAGAGATTCCTTAGCGAGAACTTGCGTACCTGAAAAAAAGAAAGATAATTACCTGGCCTGTTATAGGAGTTGACCTTAAAACTCTTTATGTAGACGCGCTCTGGCTGGATGCAGGTATCGAATCTTTAAACTCTTCAGACGTGCCCTGGCGAGATACAGGAATCGAGTCTGGAGCTTCAAAAGGTGATGAATAAATCAGGGATGGTTACTACCTCAACGGGACGGTGAGAGAACCTTGGACGATTACTACCTCAACAGTAACGATGAGAGAACCTCGGGCGATTACTACCTCAACAATAACGATGAGAGAACCTCGGGCGATTACTACCTCAACAGTAACGATGAGAGAACCTTGGGCGATTACTACCTCAACAGTAACGATGAGAGAACCTTTGGGCGATTACTACCTCAACAGTAACGTTGAGAGAACCTTGGGCGATTACTATCTCAACAGTAACGATGAGAGAACCTTTGGGCGATTACTACCTCAACAGTAACGATGAGAGAACCTTTGGGCGATTACTACCTCAACAGTAACGATGAGAGAACCTTGGGAGATTACTACCCCAACAGTAACGATGAGAGAACCTTGGGTGATTACTACCTCAACAGTAACGATGAGAGAACCTGGGGCGATTACTACCTCAACAGTAACGGTGAGAGAACCTTGGGCGATTACTACCTCAATAGTAGCGATGAGAGAACCTTGGGCGATTACTACCTCAACAGTAACGATGAGAGAACCTTGGGCGATTACTACCTCAACAGTAACGATGAGAGAACCTGGGGCGATTACTACCTCAACAGTAACGATGAGAGAACCTTGGGCGATTACTACCTCAACAGTAACGATGAGAGAACCTTGGGCGATTACTACCTCAACAGTAACGATGAGAGAACCTTGGGCGATTACTACCTCAACAGTAACGATGAGAGAATCTTTCAGACGCACCCTGGCAAGATACAGGAATCGGGTCTGGTAATGCTAGTTGTCAACAGATACACCCTGGAAAGATACAGGCATCGGATCCTCGAACTCTTCAGACACACCCTGACAAGATACAGGAATCGGATCTGGTAATGCTAGTCGTCAGCGGATACACCCTGGCAAGATACAGGCATCGGATCCTCTAACTCTTCAGACGCACCCTGGAAAGATACAGGAATCGGATCTGGTAATGCTAGTCGTCGACAGATACACCCTAGCAAGATACAGGCATCGGATCCTCGAACTCTTCAGACGCACCCTGGCAAGATACAGGAATCGGATCTGGTAATGCTAGTCGTCAACAGATACACCCTGGCAAGATACAGGCATCGGATCCTCGAACTCTTCAGACACACCCTAGCAAGATACAGGAATCGGATCTGGTAATGCTAGTCGTCAACGGATACACCCTGGCAAGATACAGGCATCGGATCCTCGAACTCTTCAGACACACCCTGGCAAGATACAGGAATCGGGTCTGGTAATGCTAGTCGTCAACAGATACACCCTGGCAAGATACAGGCATCGGATCCTCGAACTCTTCAAACACACCCTGGAAAGATACAGGAATCGGATCTGGTAATGCTATTCGTCAACGGATACACCCCGGCAAGATACAGGCATCGGATCCTCAAACTCTTCAGACGCACCCTGGCAAGATACAGGAATCAGATCTGGTAATGCTAGTCGTCAATGGATACACCCTGGCAAGATACAGGCATCGGATCCTCTAACTCTTCAGATGCACCCTGGCAAGATACAGGAATCGGATTTGGTAATGCTAGTCGTCAACAGATACACCCTGGCAAGATACAGGCATCGGATCCTCGAACTCTTCAGACACACCCTGAAAAGATACAGGAATCGGATCTGGTAATGCTAGTCGTCAACGGATACACCCTGGCAAGATACAGGCATCGGATCCTCGAACTCTTCAGACGCACCCTGGCAAGATACAGGAATCGAGTCTGGAATCGATCGTCAACAGATACACCCTGGCAAGATACAAGAATCGGATCTTTAGTTGCGACCGTTGATAGTAATTATCTTTGTATTAACCTTTGTCCTGAAAAGACAAAACGTTAGTTGTATGTGATGCCATGATGTATGACATGCGAGATGTGATAAGTGAGATTGTATGTTCATGATGCGTATATGCATGCTATAATGTATGAAGATGTGATGTTTATGAATGTATGTTTTTGTCCAGGAAAGTAAATCCTTGACGGGTGCCGGGAAGTCACATCCTGGGCTGATGTTGGAGAATAGTGCTTTGTTGTTTCCGCTGGGGATGATAGTTGCAAGAATACCGGTAGGAGAAGATAACTCCGTTGGGGAATAAACTTGATGAAGAGATTACTCTGCGGGGAATAACTACTCTATTGATCTTGCTGGGGAACAGTACTCTGTGGGGAGAGAGGTACTTTGCTGGGATGTTGATGGTAACTTCGCTGGGGATACCATTGTTGTGTTGTGTTGGAAGATGAACTTCGCTGGGGGATAAGAAGACTTCGCCGAGGACGATCTTTCCGTGGCTTTTGGCTGAGGATAACCCAGTTATATCCTGGTAGGGAAATAACCTTTGAATAAAACCGGGAGACGCGTTCGTGCTCTGCAGGGGATAAGCTTCCAGAATCTACTGGGGATAAGCTTACTGCTGGGGAGATGATTCAAACTGTCCTGGAGAAATCTTGAACTATGCTGGACTCTCCTGAGGAAATTTTGTACTGGAAGTGGGTCCACTGAATGTCTGGTATACCGCCGAGGAACAGTCTTAGACCAAGACTGTCGGGGATGCTTGTTAAGAATATTCGTATACTGCGCTGGGGAATGTTGAGATCTGCTGGAGGATACCCAACTTCCTTAGGGCTAACAGTATAACTTTGCTTGGGGAGAGTGCATTGACTTGCCGACTCACTCTCTGGGGGATTAAGATATACTGGTTATGTTCTTCAGCTGAACCTGCCTTGGTACCTTGGTGGACAGAGCAATTAGATCGCTTAGACCACTCATTATTGCCCCTGTTTCTAATGTTACCTATAATTAATCCTTTGTTTCGTATGCAAACATTCATGAGTTAGCAATTATTTGTCAAATGCATATATCACAAATTGAACCTTGGACGTTCTTCGCAAAACAAAACAGGAAAAGGAAAAATAATTGGCAATTGATCTGAAAAGTGAATTTATATTGATTTTTGAATTTGCCTGTAAATAGGCGTTTATGTACAAGAGGCTGACGTCCTAGTAAGAGAACGCCGCTGAACAAAAGAGTTTATACAAATTTGTACAAAGGGACAACAAAACAGCTATGTGAAAAGAATGATCCCACTGGGTTCCAACTCTGCTATCGCCTTTATATCTTCGAGCGTCTCATCACTTGATGACCTAGCTGAAGATGAAGCTGATTGATTGATGCCGTCTGAACTTGATGTTGATACCGGATTCTGGATGCAAGGTGATCTAATGAGACATAGTATTACGCTTCAATCCCTAACTTTTGCCTGGACCGCCCTTTCGGGTTTTCAGTCCACCGGGATACCCATTTTTGCCCAAGCCGCCTTTTCAGGTTTTCGACTTGTCGGGTGTACAGATTTTTTTCATTTCATCCCTCATTTTGCCCGAACCCTTTTGGTTCGCCGGGAAGCCCTAATTTTTGCCTAGGTATGTCAACCTAGCGGGTCTTTTATCATGCGTAGTATCTTTTTACTATGTCTGCATTGGCGGGGTGAGGAAGGTCGTCACCATCCATGGTGGTTAGGATCATGGCTCCTCCTAAGAACACATGTTTAACCACAAATGGCCCTTCGTACGTAGGGGTCCATTTGCCCCTTGGAACACTCTGAAGAAGGATGATGCGCTTGATTACCAAATCCCCAACTTGATATTCTTGGGTCTGACCTTTTTGTTAAATGCCCTGATCATCCGTTTTTGGTACGTTTGACCATGACAAATAGCAGTGAGTCTCTTTTCGTCAATTAGATTTAACTGATCAAGTCGTGTCTGGATCCAATCATCTTCGCTCAGATCTGCATCCTTCATTATCCGGAGAGAGGGTATCTGCACTTCGATCGGTAAGACTGCCTCCATGCCGTAGACCAAGGAGAAAGGAGTTGCCCCAGTTGACATCCTTGCTGAGGTACGTTACCCATGTAGAGAAAACGGTAACATCTCGTGCCAATCTTTGTAGGTCACTGTCATCTTCTGCACAATCTTCTTGATATTCTTATTCGCTGCTTCTACAGCCCCATTCATCTTCGGCCGGTAAGGAGAAGAGTTGTGGTGCTGTATCTTAAATTGTTCGCAGAGCTCAGTGATCATCTTGTTATTAAGATTGGTACCATTGTCCATAATGATTCTTTCAGGGACGCCGTACCGACAGATCAGGTTATGCCGAATGAACCGTGCCACAACGTTCTTGGTTACAGTGGCATAGGAAGCTGCTTCAACCCACTTTGTAAAGTAATCGATCGCTACCAGGATGAAGCGATGCCCATTGGATGCCGTAGGTTTAATCTCGCCGATCATATCTATGCCCCACATTTCAAAAGGCCAAGGTGCAGTCAAGACATTCAGAGGGACTGGAAGAACGTGCACCTTGTCTGCATATATCTGGCATTTATGGCATGTCCGAGAATGTTGGTAACAGTCGGCTTCCATCGTGGACCAGAAATACCCTGCCCGAAGGATTTTCTTTGCCATAGTGTGTCCACTGGAATGCGTTCCGAAGGTACCTTCGTGTAGCTCCGCCATGATCCTTTCTGCTTCAGTCTTATCCACACAACGCAGTAAGGTCGAATCATGGTTTCGCTTGTACAGGATGTCGTTGCTAAGGAAGAACTTCGCTGCGAACCTTCTCAGAAACTTTTTATCATTGACAGATGCACCTTCAGGATACTCTTGAGCTTCCAAGTATCTCTTCACCTCGTGCTACCAGGGTTTTTCAGTCACTACCTCAGCCTCAAGATCACAACAGTATGCCGGTTCGTCCAGTTTCCAGATAATGACCCGGGGAGCCTCATTGTCCCATTTGACTTTGAACATGACAAATTTTGGGGTACAACACATATTTTTGATTGATAAAGTTTGCCAAAATTGGATGATTTTGCCTCTTTGATTGGGAAACGAGATTGCCAGCTTGCCCTGAATATATTTGCTCCACAAAAGATTGGAAAATCATATCTTTTGAATTTTCCTACAATTAAAATCAATTAAATAAATTAATATTAATAAAAATTCAATTAATTAATTAAAAATAAGGAAATAAATCAAATTAGTCTCAATGGGTCGTGCATAAGCCTTGGGCAAAGATTCAAGAAGGAATTTGAGGCCCATTAACAAAAATGAAGTGTTTTAGGCAAAGTTGACTTTTGAAAGTTCCCAAAAATTTCCCAACTTCTCCAATGCATATCTTGCTCAATTTTGAAGCTATGAACATGTTCTTGGACATTTTGGAAAGGTCTTTAAGTCCTCTAAACAATTCCTTTGCTCCCATTTCATTTTGATATACCAATATCAAGTTATGGTCTTTGACTTAAAGTGCCTTTTTGTTGACTTTTGAAAATGACCTATAATGTTGAAATTGATAACTTTTTATGAGAGCATTTCTTGGACTTGGAATGTGAAGATGAGTTGTAGGAAATGTCATCCCCTTCAAAATGATCATTGGATGGGATTTTTCTGATGAACCATGAAAAAGTTATGCCTTGGTCAAGTTACAGTTGACTTTTCAACTGTCCAAAAATAGAAACTTTTGCATCTTGAGACTTTTTGAGCCATGCTTGAGGAATCATGATCAAGAATTGATCAAATGATGATTGTGGCTTCAAAATAAGATGTTGACCAAAAATTTTGACTTTTGACTGCCAAATGACCATTTTACCCCTACAGTTGACTGTGAAGCAATTAGGGCTTTTGACTGTGCAACTTGATGATGTGAGTCTTGAAACTTGACATATAGATGCTTGAAAATGTATATAGGCATATGGGACTTGATTGGACCCTTGAAAACCTTAATTTCTTTGCAGGAACCAAAACCCTAATTTTGACTGTGTTAGGAGATAATTGGACTGTGCAACCCTTGAGAGATTTTGAACCATTTGGAGATTGATCTTGACAAATTTTGAAGAATATGGGAGGGCAAATTTTGGGGTACAACAGCTGGCTTATCAGCAAATTTCAGCCTTCCTTCCTTTAGCGCTTGTTGAACGAGATCCCTGAAAAGGAAACATTGTGAGGTTTTATGTCCCAAAAAATTATGGTATTTACAAAAACATCTTTTCTTTCTCTGTTCTAAAGGAGGCAATTTTACCCCTGGGGCACTATCATCTGGCCATCTTTAACTAATAGATCAAATATTTCGTCACATTTGGATATGTCGAAACTATAAGTTTTCTTAGGAAATTTGTCGTTGTTTTTCTCAGGCTCTACAGGGTTTTTCCCGTTTGATGGCACTAGCAATTTACAAGAATATGGTGGTCCTTGTTTCAATTCTGCTAAATCTATTTCGCCTTCTTCGACATCTATAGGATCACTAGATATCTTTGGATCCTTATCATCCATTTCGATATAGGCTACCCTTTCTCATCGATGAGTTTTGGCAGCTTTAGCTTTCTCAGCTTTAAGGCGTTCTACTTGTCGAACTCTATCAGCCAGTTGGGCCATATCTCTTAGGTATTGTGTATCTAACTTTTTCCTAATCGAATAATCCAGGCCCCCCGCTGCTATTTCAACCAATTCATGCTCAGGCACTTGGGTAAAGCATCTGGCTTTGAATAATCGAAACCTATTTAAATATTCATCAATTAGCTCTGTAAACCTTCTCTTCACACTAGCCAATTCTTTTAGACTTATCTTGGTATGGCCCATGTAGAATTGTTCATGGAACAATCTTTCCAATTGGTTCCAGTTGTGGATCGAATTGGCTGGGAGGGTGGTGAACCAAGTGAAAGCATTCTTTGTTAAGGAACTTGGGAAATATTTGATTCTAAGGTTTTCGTTGTTTGCTATTTCCCCGGCCTCTATCAAATATCTAGCCACATGTTCGACAGTGGACTCTGTCGTATCCCCTGAAAATTTAGTAAACTTTGGAACCTTTCCCCTAGGTGGTAAGTCTGTTTGCAGAATATATTCTGACAATGGGGATGTGAAGTTTATTCTGTGAAAACTAACGTTCATCCTGTTTTGAATCATAATCCTTTCAATCATGGCAATTAGATTATTGTCCGTCCCATAGTTCTGGTGTCGAACTTGCTGTATCAATTCGTCAACGTTTTGGTTTCTATTAGCCATAATAACTCCTTGATCAATTTCTCTAGGGTTTCGTGGTATTTCAACCCTTGGTTTTTCTATTTCTGCTCTAGGAATCTGGGGGTTTGGATTAACGGTCAAATCCTCTTCCATGATTACCCCTTGATTTGCTCTTATTGGTATTCTTTGGGGTTGTCGAACAACTTGGGGTACCCCAAAGAATTCAATCATGCGCGTCATTTATGCTGTCATCTGTTGATTTGACTGTGTAGCAGTTTGAATGAGGGGGTTTAGCACTGTACTTAGAGTTTGTGCTAACATTTGTATCATATCATGATTACTTTCGTCCATCTGTTGCCTTAAAATTGCTGTCGAAACATTTGTGAGGCTTGGTATTGTATGAGATGGCCCTCCCAAAAATTGGTTTCTACTGGCTCCAGACCCCTGTAGTGGTGATGTTGCATTCACCAAAGGTTCTGAAAAAGTGGAAGCAGCATTCAAAAGGCTAGCCATTTCAGTAGTTGGCATTCCATATGGCTGCTCTCGACCCATCCAGGTTGTCAAAAATCCTGGGGGCACAAATGATCGAGATCCTAGATTTACCCTTGGTGGAGGCGTTCCTAATGGACCTCTTGGACCTACATACGAAAGTAAGGGTCCAGTCTGATTTGTGGTTAGCGTCGGTATTGATCCAACGAAAGTTGGGATATTCCCTTCGACAGCGGTAGTAACCACTGTTCCAGTAATTGGTGGAGGTATTTCTCCATGATTTGGCTCGTTAGCCATACTACTCTCGCTATTTTTCTTCCTAACAGTATACTCGTTGGTTACTCTACCACTTCTTAATAACATGCAACGTTATAACTGTACAAAAAAACGCAATAACATAAACAAGATTTAAAAAAAAAAAATAGCAACGTCCCACCAGGTGTGCCAATTTGTTTACCGTGGTTTTTGGTAAACAACTGCTGATCTCCAAAAAGGAAAGTTCTTTTTGGTTTATTTACAGGATCGATCAGATTAATCCCAGAATATATGCTAATTTTTATGTAAGACAGATAATCAGGAAGAACGCACGTTCGACCCAGAGAAAAGATGTTTGAGATTTTGGAAAAGTAGACAGAAATGTAGAAATGCAGGTAAAGAAGCAAGAAAGATAACTTTGCAAGATAATATTAAAACAATGTAAAATACTTTCATTAATAAAAAGAGGTGTTTCTAACGTACATTTCTCAGTTTTATCCTTTCTCACACAACGGTTACTTGGACAATGTTTGAGTGACTAGTACAATAGGTTGAACACACTTACAAACTACACAGGTTTCCTAATTTATACTAAAAACTAAGTAACCGTCGAGGGATGAATCTGCGCTAAGATGAAGACAAGTGTCTTCTGCATGTCCCTCGACCTATGGCTTTCAGCCACGTTGCTTCTTCTTAGCCGCTAGCGAAACTACATTTCCCTCCAATAATTCAAATTTAAATTTCCTCGTATCATGTATCAAAGCGAGGATATTTTTTCTCAGTCGAAGGACATAAGTCCTCTTCAGTCGAAAAGACCTGAAAGTGAGCCATGGTCGAAGGCTCAAATATAACTTAGATCTTTTTCCTAAGTTATTTCATACGTCGAACATTCTTCTTGGCTTGGTTTATTCCAGTTTTTTGGTCTAAAAGACCAAATATAGTAGGTGTCGAATTTGGGAGCCAACACCCATAGAAACAAGTCACAACTATTCTCATTATGCATAAAAAAATTACACGATATGGGTAATCAAATTAGAAGGATTTTAGCAAAATCCGGGTAAACAAGATATGCAATAACAATTACCCTAAACCAGATATGCAAGATCTGGAAATTCAACAAAACTTACCCCAGCATTGCGATATTTCCAGAACTTTCGATTACGGTTTTGAGTTGTGTTTGATACCCACATCTTCATAGCACTGTCACAGCTGCATCTGAGTATACCTGAAAAGGTATTATTTCATGTACTGCTGCTTCCAACCGATTTTCTTCCAACCATGCTACCATTTGTATGCAATACTCGAATTTGAGTAAGAAGATGAAGAAAATCGCAGATGATGGGAAGATGAGGAAGAACATTAATGGTGGGAAGATGAAGAAAATCGAATCATTGTAGAATGTTTGGGTGAACATCAACCCTAATATAACATTAACATAAATATAATTAATACATGTCATCAACTCAACATATACCAACAAGGATTACTCAATGCTCAGTCAACAAAACATGATAATAGGGGTGTGTGGAAATGAAATATGTGTTTTATAAGAGGAGAATCTAAAAATAAATAAAAAATTAATAGGAAGAAATAACAAAGCTCGCCCTAATGACAGGGGGATAATGTATATTTATCCCGACAAAATATTTAGATAGAGATCTATTAAAACTTAAGTGTTTCTTATATGAAGGGATGTAGTAAGAGTTAAAAAAAAACCATGCAAGAGATTCTGATTATCAAGTCTTTGGACAAGTCAATTGGTTACCAAGAGATTCTGATTATCAAGTCTTTGGACAAGTCAATTGGTTACCTTGTAATGATAGATAAACTTAAGGTGATTGGACATTCTTTAAGAATATATAATTCTTTAAGAATGACCAAATTACCCATTTCAAGTGAAATTTCCATTTTTACCCTTAGCCTTTTAATTTCAGTAGTTCTTGAAATAGTTGAATCTTAATTAATAAAAGGTTGGGATTTCACAGAGATTTTATTGAGCCCTTTGTCAATATACTAATCATTTTGTAAAGGTAACATATTTACATAAAAAAATCAGTTGGATAAAAACCATATAAAATATAAGCTGAATAGGTTATTGGCCTTTGGTAAGTAAGACCAAAAATACAACAGTTATTATAAAAATAATCCTTTAAGATATAACTTGAACCACACTCATATATTCTTAATCTACCATATAATTTTTTTAGTTGAAAAAAGGGACTGGGCCTCAACAAGAAAAGAGAGAAAAAATAAAACATGGCAGGGTGACATCATTCATATCAGTCAACATAGCCAAGGATCGAAAACTTGGAATTTCATCCAAAGTTATTATATGGATCATACTTTGCAAAGCATTAATAACCTGATTAACTTCACTAAAAACATGAGCCACATAGTATACATCCAACTGTACAACAATATTGTGGATATGATGAACCATGAGAAAGAATATTGTGGATCTGATTTTGATTAGCAATTTTTAAAATATTTGTCCGAGTTCGATTTCAATCAAAATGCTTCCAATGCCGAAAAAGAATCTGAATCCTTTATATTTACTATAAGATACTTTTCAATTAATCACCTTTACTTTTATTTTATGAAATAGGCTTTAAACAAGAAGACAGTAGAATAAAAGATCATGAAAATCTATCTTTAGACTATACTCATGGTGTGAATATAAGATCACTGATTAAGTTTCTATCAATCACATTATCAGAGCAATTAGTATGCTATCATCTATCAGTATTCAAAATTCAGTTTGATCAAAAAAGGGCAACAAAAACAGAATCACCTAACTAAGCCACAATAAGGCAAGCTTGAAAGCATAAAATGGCTACTATACAACCAACAAATACTTGAGGTAAAGTGTCACAAAGATTTTCTTCAAGCTTCCTTTGACCTATTGGATGGCCTTGAAACATGTCATCCACAATCACATTATAAGATCAATCAATATTGAATACAGTTTGATCAAGAAAAGTGCAACTAAAGCTATCTTTTTCAGTTTAAGACATTAGTATTGCACCTAACGCCGCAGCATCATGAAACCAAGACAGCATAAAACAGCAACTGTAGAACCAAGCAGTGCACCAGTACAGACTTGAGGTAGGGTGTCACCCAGATCTTCTTTTAGCCTCTCTTCAAGAACTGGAGTTCTTCCTCCACACAATTCATCAAGAAGCGTATTAAGCACCTGTGTCCACACACACTTTTGACCTCAAGATATTTTGTTGATTACAAACTAACAAAGATTGATCAGTTGAAGAATAGCATACATACCTGGGCTTGGTAGCCGACGTGACTTGCAAGAGCAACGGCATCACACATGACAATGAGACTGAATCCCAAAGAAACGGGAAAGAGTGAGTGAGCAACACCATGAGAGATAACAACAGAAGTGGTGAGCGCAGAACACAGTGCGGAGCGAGTAGAAGGCATTCCTTGAGAAGCAAACATGAGTCTGAAATTCCATTGCTTCTTGTCAAAGAAATTCAAGAAAAGTTTGGTGGATTGCGTGAGAACCAAGGCAAAGATAGCAGAAAGAAAGGTTGGGTTGGAAACCAAAATAGCACCAGCATTCTCCATTAGAGCCGCCACATCTAAGCCTCCTCCGTTTTGCAAGTAACAGAACTCCTCTTGCCTGTTTTCATTGGAAACCATCTCTGAAGCTAGCATGTTTTTGATGGTTAGCGCGGAAGGGAAAGAAGCCAAAGTATGGTTTGGTTGAGAAGAAGAAGAAGAAATGGAAGTAAAGGATGATGATGATGATGATCGAAGAGGAAGAGAAGAATCCATGAGAGAGTTTGTGTAGTTTGTTAATAGAAGGAATGTAAAGGGTGTTTGTGAAGTCAACAAGATATCTGAATATATAAGAAGATAGGGAACTTTCTAGAACCATCCACAACTAATATTCTTTTTTTAAAGGTTTTTTTTCTCAAACACGATGGATTAACTTTTATGTACATCATATGTTTAGTAACTTTTTTTTTTTCATTAGTATACTCCCTTAAGAATACGAAATTTTATTGCATATACTTTTTTTTGGGTACAAAAAGAAGAATTAGCATATACTTTAATTATGCTATTAATCTATTATAGAAAAATTTAATCTAAATAATTTATAGGTTAAGTATTAAATTTTAAATTATTAAACATTTATAAGTTAATTCATTTTTTAGGTTAGTTACATTAAATATTATAAATTTGTTTTGTTTTGGAATTAGAGTTGAATGTAGTTGATGAATGGTTGATGTTGAATCGATAATGTTAATCTTTGATACAACAGTGCAGGATGGACCAGCATGGTTAACACTTCAATGTCCAAATATAATATTCAAGATGAGTATAGTGAAAAGTGAAAAGTGAAAATTAGAGTGTTGATATTGTAATTCCTTGTGTCAGAAGCAGCATGTTGCTCGACACAAGGTGTGTCGAAAATAGTCTAGAGTGTGTGTGCCAACTTAGTCAAAGTGTGTATGTCGAAGTTGTAGTATGTCAAAGTGTCAAAGCAGTTCGGTTGACGCAGGATTTTGACTTAGGTCTAAAATAGTTATTTTGGATTTTTATAGTTGTGGGCTTTAACTTAGGGAGCAAGCTAGCTCAATTATAAATAGAGAGGATAACCCCTATTTTATAACACAACTTGTACTCACAGAATTTTGCAGTTACAAAGTGAATAAAGATTTTCCATAATTTGCAGGTAGAGAGAAACTCTGCAGAAAATAATCTTCCTTATTTCTTTCTTTATCTTTCATTCTTTTCATTGTCATTGTGTTGTGATAATAATCTTGTTCATCAAGAATGATTGAAATTCTCCATAGATTTCAATAGATTTTCAACATCTGGTATCTAGAGCTCCGATTGTGCGATTTAAGGGAAGAAAACCACGGTGGCAGTGAGTCATCCAAATGGGTATTTTTCAACAAGTCTTACAATTATGAAAGTTGATAACTATGAGAATTGGTGCAAGTAGATAAATATTGTGTCATGTTGTCAAGATCTTTGGGATCTTGTGAAAGAAGGGTTAGAACTGCTTAAAGAAAATGCAACATAAGAGGATGCACCCAAATAATTAAAGAAGAAGAATTATAAATCTCTCTTTATAATACATCAATGTCTGAGTTTAGACAATTTCAAAAAGTGAGTGATGTAAAATCTGCGAAAGAAGTTTAGGAAATTCTAGAAAAGTCTTTTGAAGATACATAAAAGGTGAAAGAGGTAAGGTTACAAACTCATAAAAGAACGTACAAATTGCTTCAAATGGAAGTAAGTGAGCGCATAACATATTTCTTCACTAAGGTTACGAAAATAGTGAATCAAATCAAGGTATGTGAAGAAGTGTTGACAACAAGATCAGTTGTTACAAACATATTGGGATCTTTGGCTCCAAAGTTCGACCACGGGTGGTAGCCATAGAAAAGTCAAAAGATTTGTCGAAACTGAGAAAGTAAGAGCTTCAAGGGACGCTTGAATCTCATGAACAAAGAATAGTCAAGAGAGTTCCAGGAAAGTCGAAGAGTGATGTGGATTTGCAGATATAATCACCAAGAGAAAATAAAGGCAATGGAAAATTGTTCGATAATAAAGGTAGAGAAGGCTACAACAATTCCAATGGTAGAGGAGACAAACCGAAAGGAATTGTCTCAAATTAGAGAAGACCCTCATACCAAGGAAACCAAAGAGGTGGTGCTGGAGGTAGAGGAAGAGGTGGTGGTCGAAAACCTGACAAGAGTCACATTCAGTGTTTCAATTGTCAGAAGTATGATCATTATTCTAGTGATTGTCTAGAAAACGAAAGAATCAAGAAAGTGATGCAAGGTTTGTAAAACATGAAGAAGAAGATATGATGTTGACGGTCATAACAAGAGATAAATATGGATTCAAGGACCAATGGTACTTGGACTCTAGATACTCGTCACACATGTCTGGGAGGAAGTATTGGTTTCTCAACATAAAACCCTTAATGAAGAACATGGTGAAATTTGCAAATGACAATACTCTAACAGATGACGGTATTGGAGACATTCTGATTATGAGGAAAGATGACAAGAGGTCAGTATTTTCTAATATGTTGTACATACCAGGCATGAAGAACAATTTTCTCAGTATAGGGCAGTTGGTCGAAAAAAATTATATTTTTTTTATTAAAGACAAAATGATGAGAGTCGTCGACGCAAGAGGAAGGTTAATCTTGAAGGCTTCTATGTCTCAGAATAGAACTTTCAAGATTGAACTTAATGTGATGGAGCACAAGTTCCTTGTGACTGCAGCTAGTAGGGATGAGTGGATATAGCACTATCAACTTGGTCATCTCAAGTTCAAATACATAAGAGAATTGAGGAGAAGAAATATGGTTTCTGGGTTTCCAGATATCGACATTCTAAATGAGGTATGTGTGCAGGAGAAGCAGCATAAGAATAGCTTCAATAAGGATGCAGGAAGCAAGTCGAAAGATATTATTGAAATCATATACTCTAATGTATATGGTCCAATCCAGGTGGATTTGACTAGAGATAACAGGTACTTTACTTTCATAGATGATTTCAATCTAAAACTATGGACTTACCTGATCAATAAGAAAAGTGAATTGATCGAGGTATTTGCCAAGTTTAAATATATGGTCGAAAGACAAAGTGGTCAAAAGCTTAAGATTTTGAGAACTGGTGATGAAGAATATGTGTCGAAAGACTTCGACATCTTATGTGAGAAAGAAGGGATTATGCATGAATTGGTGCCATCCTACAATCTATAGCATAATGGAACTACAGAAAGGAAGAATCTATTAATTCTCTATTTCTGTTGTTGGCATTATGTTTGGTAAAACAAACTTAGTAGAAACATGTTGAATGAAGATATTCTATCAACTAAAGCAACGTGTCAAATAAGATGTCCCAACCAGAAGTATATGACTTTGTGTATTTGTACAACATGAATGTTAGTTATTTTTAGTTTTACATGTGCAGAATATTCTGGAGATATTATGTTATCCCATGTGATACGTAAGCTGAAGATTGAGAAAGATTATATATGAATATAAGAAATATTATTAGTTTCTAAATTAGGAGAAAATTTAGGAAACTAATGATTGAAGCCCTGATGTGTGCAGAAGATTCTGCTGAGTTTTAGCAACTGACTTGCGGCGATTGAAAAGCCCAATCCAATCCATAGGATGGCTTTAAATAGAATGTCACTAACCTAGTTTTAGTGTGGAACTTACTTTGTATTTTTATTAGGGTTTGTGTGCTTATTGTGAGCCTCTCGATTATCATGTTGATAAAAGAGTAGGAATGTTTTTGAGTTATAAGTTCAATCAATCATTCTAAAGCTTTGAAGCAGTGAATGATTATGTGTCTTTGAAGTGTGACTTCAGTGTTTGTTCTAAGTGTTTAGAATTGGTCGACCATTGTGATTATGATTGAAAGGGATTTGAGAAGGGTCTCATACTTAAGTGAGTCTTAGGTAGAAGTTAAGAATGGGTAGTGATTAAGTGAGTAGACTGTAAACTAGGTGAAAATTTGTTGTGGGTCTACAAATTGATATTATCAAGTTAACTTGGTCCCTGGCTTGGTAGCCCCCAGAGCAGGTGTGTTGATTCACTGAACTTGGTTAACAATTCTGTGTGTTCTTTACTTTTTTACATTGTATTTATCATTCATATTTTTCATTGTGTGCAAGTTCAGTAAAAGGTGTCTCGACATCTTTTAGGATATTTTTTATCTGATACCATCATTTCATAATCAAACCATCATGAATATGGTGAGAAGTATGTTGAAAAGTGAAACAATCGGCTGAATAATCATCAAGAGAAAATTAATAAAGTTGTCATCGAATGTTTTTTATCCCACGGGAAGGGAAAGGTAAACATCGAGTAAACCTGAGAAGGGTGAAATCACGATCAAACGACCGAGAGATATGGGTAAGGGAGTCGATTACACAAGGGGAAAGTATTATCACCCCTCACATTTGTGGTACTCCATGGGATCCACTCTTGTTGTTAAAATCAAAGGGTGTGTTCAAATATAAAGCTTAAGAGCTAAAAGAAAAAATGAAAAGAGGGAATGCATGCAAAAGAAAACACAGGAAGAGAAGGAATATTTACAAAGTTTCACTCGCCTGGAGCCCACGACCAAATGCCTACGTATACCTTTTAAGGAATCAGAGTGTCGTAGTTCGGCTCAATAGTTTCCGCTTGTTTTGTATTTTTTATGAATAATATTAATTTCGCTTTCTTTCGTAACTCGGCCTTTGGAGACTCACGTGTTGGCACAAGAAGGAATTAACATGTTCTACCTAAGAAGGTATTTTCAAAAGAAAAGTGTCTGAAGGTGGATATTACTACATTCTTCCTTTATTAAATAGACATGGTGCTACCCGGCCTTTGGAGATTTATGCGTCTTATTGCGTAGAGTAGAATTAACACATCCTTTTGAGAGTTTTGAAGAAAGGCCGAAGGAAAAAGAGTTTGAATTGGTTGATTTTTTTACCTTGAAAAAGGATTTGAAAATGTTAGAGTTTTTTTTATGTATTTGCCAAAAAAAAGGGGTCTTTTTCTTAAGAATGCAAAAAGAAAAGAAAACATCTAAGGGAAACTATCTAGCTTTATCCCTAATGTTATCATAGAATGATTGGACCTAAGGTTGAGTTTGCAAGGGAGATCTCTACCTAAGTTAGCATGCATAGATTATTATCCTAATGTCTAACTTACATTGGAAATGAAACAAGCGTATCCTTAGGGAGAATACAAAGGTTACAACCTAATGGAAAGCGCAAGCACAAGGTGCAAACAAACAAAGTCGATCCGAATCCAAAACAAAATCAAGTGCGAGCTAATACCAGACAATATAGTCTAATGGATCTCAAAGTGGGAGTAAGGAACTCTTTCCACTTGATTTTCTCGAGCACCGACATTGAGTAACAACTCAGAACGTCAATGTTTGAAGAAACGTGAGCTAACATCGTCTAAACGAATAACAAGGAGTGGGGGATGATTACGGTCCCTTTTCCACTTTATTTGACTTTATGGACAAGAATAGGCATGTTTCAAAGCATCAACGCATATCACGAGCTAAGAAAGATACAGACCAGAATGCATGGGGGAGATTGTGGGCCCTCTGCTCTACTTATTGACTGGACAGTAAGCACAAAGTGAAAGGGGAGTAGAAATGCCTTCTTCGAGGACTTTAGCAAAATTTCCGCTTTTGAGGTATTTAAACAAACAACACGAAATTGCCACTTTTGAGGTCTTTTGTACACAAGTAAACACAAACATTGCCTCATCGAGGACTTTGCAAAACAAACATCGCCTCACTTAAGGACTTTAAACATATTGCCCACCTAAAGTAGGGACTCTCAGCCATGAATCTCTATTCCTATTTCTCATGGCAAGGAAAGCGGCAAATGATGCAGAAAAATAAACTAGAATAAGTATAATACCAAACGAACAAGAGTTCGTAGCAAGCAAGCAAAAGTTGAGAAACCCGAAAAACTTCGTGCAAGCTAGCATCAACAACATAATAGTCAGAATATGCGTCGAAGCATCAATAAAGCACAAGGAGAATGTGTGTCAGACACATCATCTGCATAACAAACAGAACACTTGTGCAAAAATCCACATCCAGACAAAAACACAAATAATGTATATTTCTCAATACAATGAGAATAAAAAATCAATCATGTCGGAAGTGAACTCAAATCCACAAAGAACATGGAATACAAATGCTTTTCAATCGAATAATCAAGAATTAAATGATTGAAAACTCTCTTGAAATTCCTTTCACAAGTCAACAAACATGTTAGAAATTACAAGGAAACAAAATAGGAATCAAGTATCCGCATCACAAGTTAAATCAAGACTAAAATGTGAAGAAAAGAAATCCAAACAAGCATTGGAACATTGATATCAAAAACCGGAAAGCAACTTATTTACACATGCAAGTGTGCGAAAAGTCGGAATAAAATTGGTCCAAAACGGTACTAGTACCCCTCAAACTTACCAATAAGCTCAAATAAGCGTCAACTGTAAATTATATCACCATGCAAGCACCACTTACCATTTTCGAGCAGCATTGTCGTCAATACATGAATCGCATAAAATATTGATCCGAAATCGACAAAACACTACATAGATGTCGTCCAAGTACCAAAACAAGCTTCCTTGAGCTTTAACCATCAATGAAATAGTGTCTTATGCTCAACTTATCAAAACCAGGCAGCATTGCACTGTGTCACAAAATCAACCGAAAAATCGTGTCGGAAATGATAAAACTCAACACTAACGGTCCATAAATGCATATACCTACATGAATAAGCATCAAACAACTTTTTCAAAGCGATTTACAAGGCATTTGTATTTTTCAGGAAGCAATAAACACATGAACCGGAATTGTACAAAAATGAGTTTAAAACTCATAAACGGAGACAAGAAAATATTCATTGATTCATGTATCGTCGCTTAGAAATTACAAATTCTTTGTAACAATCAAATCCACATATTCCAAGCCACAAACAAGACAATTCAAGTGTTAATACAATTTATCGGATTTAAGGTTTTTCATGACGAAAAATTGAGTTCATCAAAAAATCGATTCGACAATTGCATCAACTCATGAAAACACAATTAAATCTCATCAAAACTCTATATCAAACATTTAGATCCAAATTCGGTATTAAAAAATTAACATCAATTTTACTGATAAAAATCAAGATCTAAACTATTTGAATCAACATTCAACCAATTCCACACTTCAACATTATTGAAATTCAAGAATCAAGTTAATTCACCAATTCAAATAATATTCAATTCATGAATTCAATTAAGTGAAATTCCATAATTCACAAAAATCAATTATCTCAGATAAGCAACTAAATCAATTAAGGATTCAAGAATTACCGAAAATCAAATCGGAGAGGAGAATGCTAGCCAGAAAATGCAATCAGAGAAGGAGAACTCGTCGGAAAATTGCAAGGACCGGCAGAGGGAGCTCGCAGAACGAGTGGCCGCGTGAGGCTTACGCAAAGACAGAGGGAGTTGTCGTGACAGAATCAGGAGGGAGAGATCAGAATCGCGCGGAGGCGGTGGTCGAAAGTCTTGATCAGAGAGACTGGCAGCGTTGCACGAAGATACTAATCCCAAACTATTTTATGATCTCAAGTTATGAATTTCTGAGCTTAAAACGCAAGATACTGAATTTCTGTCTGCACTGTCTCAAATCAATTGAAACGCTTGACTTTCTGCATAATTTAGAGCATGTTAGAACGCATGAGGTAGTGAAATTATCATGTTTAAAACACTTAGACAATTTTCTAAGTCTTGAAAAGTTTGACTTTTCAAATTGCCTTTTGACTTTCTTGATTTCTTGATGATCAAACTTCATATTTTTGAATGTCTTGATGAATTTTGATCTTTGAGACTCAAATTTGACCAAAAAGTCAAAGTTTGACTTTTGGTGTAACAATTGACTTTTCATCAATTGACTAAAAATTCAACTATCAATCCATTGTTTTTGAAAGATGATTTGAGCCATGAGATTAGGCCAACATGTTGTGTTTGAATCCTTGAGATTATGCTTCAAGCCATTGGATCATGTATTAGGTCAAAAAGTCAATGGTCAATCAATTACAGTCTAAACCTTAATTTTGACCATTTTTCCCTTTTGGTAAATTGAGTGCTTTTCTTGAGGAATTGTGATCCAAATTTGATCAATTGGTGAATATGACTTCAAACATGTTAATATTGACCAAAAATCTTGAAGTTTGACTGTAGGTTGACCATAATTGACTTTTTACCCAATACAACTGATTTTCAGTCATCCGATCAATTGACTAAGCAAAATTGTGATTCAAGACCTGAAACTTCATATGAGTATTCTTGGAGATCTATAATGATCCATGAAGGTCATTTGAGGAATTAGAAGTCCAATTGTCCTTGTGAGATAACAACAGAAGTCGTGAGCGCAGAACACAGTGCGGAGCGAGTAGAAGGCATTCCTTGAGAAGCAAACATGAGTCTGAAATTCCATTGCTTCTTGTCAAAGAAATTCAAGAAAAGTTTGGTGGATTGCGTGAGAACCAAGGCAAAGATAGCAGAAAGAAAGGTTGGGTTGGAAACCAAAATAGCACCAGCATTCTCCATTAGAGCCGCCACATCTAAGCCTCCTCCGTTTTGCAAGTAACAGAACTCCTCTTGCCTGTTTTCATTGGAAACCATCTCTGAAGCTAGCATGTTTTTGATGGTTAGCGCGGAAGGGAAAGAAGCCAAAGTATGGTTTGGTTGAGAAGAAGAAGAAGAAATGGAAGTAAAGGATGATGATGATGATGATCGAAGAGGAAGAGAAGAATCCATGAGAGAGTTTGTGTAGTTTGTTAATAGAAGGAATGTAAAGGGTGTTTGTGAAGTCAACAAGATATCTGAATATATAAGAAGATAGGGAACTTTCTAGAACCATCCACAACTAATAATCTTTTTTTAAAGTTTTTTTTTCTCAAACACGATGGATTAACTTTTAATCTTGTACATTATATGTTTAGTAACTTTATTCTTTTTCATTAGTATACTCCCTTAAGAATACGAAATTTTATTGCATATGCTTTTTTTTTTGGGTACAAAAAGAAGAATTAGCATATACTTTAATTATACTATTAATTTATTATAGAAAAATTTAATCTAAATAATTTATAGGTTAAGTATTAAATTTTAAATTATTAAATATTTATAAGTTAATTCAATTTTTAAGTTAGTTATATTAAATATTATAAATTTGTTTTGTTCTGAAATTAGAGTTGAATGTAGTTGATGAATTGTTGATTTTGAACTGATAATGTTAATCTCTGATACAATAACGCAGGATGGACCGACATAGTTAACACTTTAATGTGTAAACATAATATTTAAGATGAGTATAGTGAAAAGTAGAAATTAGAGTGTTGAGATTGTAATTCCTTATGTCGGAAGCAACATGTTGCTCGACACAAGGTGTGTCAAAAATAATCTAGAGTGTGTGTGTGTCAACTTAGTCTGTCGAAGTGTGTGTGTGTGGAAGTTGTAGTATGTTGAAGCAATTCGCTTGACGCGGGATTTTGACTTAGGTCTAAAATAGTTATTTTGGGCTTTTATAGTTCTGGACTTTAGCTTAGGGAGCAAGCTAGCTTAATTATAAATAGAGGGGGGTAACCCCTATTTTATAACACAACTTGTATTCAGAAAATTTTACAGTTGCAAAGTGAATAAATATTTTCCACAGTTTGCAGGTAGAGAGAAACTCTACAGAAAATAATATCCCTTCTTTCTTTCTCTATCTTTCATTCTTTTCATTGTCATTGTGTAGTGATAATAATCTTGTTCATCAAGAATGATTAAAATTCTCCATAGGTTTTGATGGATTTTCAAAATCTAGTGTCTAGAGCTCCAGTTGTGCGATTCAAGGGAAGAAAATCACGATGGCAGTGAATCATTCGAATGAGCATTTTTCAGTAAGTTTTACAATTATGAAAGTTGATAACTATGAAAATTGGTGCAAGCAGATAAAGATTGTGTCATGTTATCAAGATCTTTGGGATCTTGTGAAAGAAGGATTAGAACTGCTTAAAGAAAATGCAACATAAGAAGAGGCTGCACCCAAAGAATTGAAGAAGAAGAATTATAAATCTCTCTTTATAATTCATCAATGTCTAAGTTCAGACAATTTCAAAAAATTAAGTGATAAATTCTAGAAAAGTCTTTTGAAGATACAAAAAAGGTGAAAGAGGTGAGGTTACAAACTCATAAAAGAACGTATGAATTGCTTCAGATGAAAGAAAGTGAGAGCATAACATATTTCTTCACTAGGGTTACGAAACTAGTGAATCAAATCAAGGTATGTGAAGAAGTGTTGACAACAAGATCAGTTGTTGTAAAGATCTTGAGATATTTGGCTCCAAAGTTCAACCACGTGTGGTAGCCATAGAAGAATCGAAAGATTTGTCGAAATTAACAAAGCAAGAGCTTCAAGGGACGCTCAAATCTCATGAATAAAGAATGGTTGAAAGAGTTGCAGGCAAGTCGAAGAGCGATGTGGCTTTGTAGACGTAATCAGTAAGAAAAAAGAAAGGCAAAGGAAATTGATTTGACAATAAAGGTAGAGGAGGCTACAACAACTTGACTGGTAGAAGAGACCATCTAGAAGAAATTATGTTGAATCAGAGAAGACCCCCATACCAAAGAAACCAAAGAGGTGGTGTTGGAGGTAGAGGAAGAAGTGGTGGTCAAAAACCGGACAGGAGTTACATTCAGTGCTTCAATTGTCAAAAGTATGGTCACTATTCTAGTGATTGTCTAGAAAAACGAAAGAATAAAAAAAGTGATGCAAAGTTTGCAAAACATAAAGAAGAAGAGATGATCTTGATGGTCACAACAAGAGATGAAGATAGATTCAAGAACCAATGGTACTTGGACTCGGGATTCTCGTCACACATGTCTGGGAGGAAATATTGGTTTGTAAACATAAAAACCTCAATGAAGAACATGGTGAAATTTGAAAATAACAATAATCTAGCAGATGAAGGTATTGGAGACATTCTGATTATGAGGAAAGATGACAAGAGGTCAGTATTTTCTAATATATTGTACATACCATGCATGAAGAGCAATTTTCTCAGTATAGGGTAGTTGGTTGAAAAGAATTATAAATTTTTTATTAAAGACAAAATGATGAGAGTCGTCGATGCAAGAGGAAGGTTAATCTTGAAGGATCCTATGTCTAAGAATAGAACCTTAAAGATTGAACTTAATATGATGGCGCACAAGTGCCTTGCGACTGCAGCTATCAGGGATGAGTGGATATGGCACTATCGACTTGTTCATATCAAGTTAAAAGACATAAGATATTTGAGGAGAAGAAATATGGTTTCCAAGTTTTCAGATATCGAAATTCTAAATGAGGTATGTGAGGAATGTGTGCAGGCGAAGCAACACAAGAATAGCTTCAGCAAGGATGCAGGAAGCAAGTCGAAAGATATTCTTGAAATCATATACTTTGGTTTATGTGATTTAATCCAGGTGGATTCGACTGGAGATAACAGGTACTTTACTTTCATAGATGATTTCAGTCTAAAACTATGGACTTACCTGATCAAGAAGAAAACTGAAGTGATTGAGGTATTTTCCAAGTTTAAATCTATGATCGAAAGACAAAGTGGCCGAAAGCTCAAGATTTTGAGAACTTGTGGTGATGGAGAATATGTGTCGGAAGACTTCGACATCTTATGTGAGAAATAAGGGATTGTGCATGAGATGGTGTCATCCTACACTCCATAACATGATGAACTACAGAAAGGAAGAATATGTTAATTCTCTATTTATGTGGGTGGTATTATGTTTGGTAAAAAAAACTTAGTAGAAAAATGTTGAATGAAGATGTCCTATCAACTAAAGCAACATGTCGAATAAGATGTCCTAACCAGAAGTATAAGACATCGTGTATTTGTACAACATGAATGTTAGTTATTTTTAGTTTTACATGTGCAAAATATTCTTGAGATATTATGCTATCCTATGTGACGCGCAAGCTGAAGATTGAGAAAGATTTTAGCTGAATACAAGGAATATTATTAGTTTCTAAATTAGGAGAAAATTTAGGAAACTAATGATTGAAGCCCTAATGTGTGCAGAAGATTCTGCTGAGTTTTAGCAGCTGATTTACTGCGATTGAAAAGCCCAATCCAATCCAAAGGATGACTTTAAATAGAATGTCGCTAACCTAGTTTTAGTGTGGAACTTACTTTGTATTTTGATTGGGGTTTGTGTTCTTATTGTGAGCCTCTCTATTATCATATTGATAAAAGAGTAGGACTATTTTTGAGTTGTAAGTTATATCAATTATTCCAAAGCTTTGAAGCAGTGAACGATTATGTATCTTTAAAGTGTGACTTCAGTGTTTGTTCTAAGTGTTTAGAATTGGTCGATCATTGTGACATTGATTTAAAGGGATTTGAGAAGGGTCTCATACCTAAGTGAGTCTTAGGTAGAAGTTAAAAACGGGTAGTCATTAAGTGAGTAGATTGTAAACTAGGTGAAAGTTTTTTGTGGGTCTATGAATTGATACTATCAAGTTAACTTAGTCCATGGCTTGGTAGCCTTCAGAGTAGGTGTGTTGATTCAGGAACTGGGGAGAAGTGGGAAGAACTTTCCGAAAGAGTTGTGGGGAGAAGTGGTACTCACAACTGCCTATTTATTGAATAGGTGTCCTGCAAAAAAGCTTAAGAAGATAACACCAGAAGAAGCATGGTTTGGATTCATACCGAATCAAATTCATTTAAGAGTATTTGGTTCCATGGCGTATCGATATATTCTAGACCAACTTAGAAAAAAGTTGGATGACAAAGGGGAGATGATGATACTTGTAAGGAATCACCCTACTGAAGGTTACAAGTTATTTGATGCTGAAAACAGGAGGATTGTGATTAGCCAGAATGTTGTAGTTGAAGAATTGAAGCAAGTTGAATAGCTTGTAACCATTTACAGACAATTGCTAACCAGTTACCAGAAAATGTTAACCGGTTACAAGTACAAATTTTTAGATTACAGGGAAAATGAAATTGCAGAAGCACTGCGCGTCGAAGCCCGAACTGATGAAAATGTGAGAAACCAACTAGGAAAATAGGTTTTCCCTAAAGACTCCAAGATTGTGAGATATTCCGTGAAAACAAAATCAATGATGATGGTGATTTCGTCTATTTTGCACTTATGGATGAATCTGAGCCCGTTAAGATGGAAGAGGCCTTGAGTGATCCAAAGTGAATTTGTGCTATGAAGGAGGAATTGGAATTGATTGAGAAAAATAGTACTTGGGAGTTGGTTGATCTACCAGAATGAAAGAATATGATTTGTGTAAGATGAGTCTATAAGGTGAAGGCAAATCCCAAAGGTGAAATAATCAACATAAGGCTCGATTAGTCGCAACAAGATTTTTGTAAAGAGAAGGTATAAACTTTAATGAGGTATTTGCACCAGTTGCTAGGATTTAAACCATAAGGCTAGTTATTGGTATTGCGAATAGAAACAATTATTATATCTATCAAATGGATGTGAAGTTCGTGTTTTTGAACGGTCCGCTTGAAGAAGAAGTGTATGTAGAACAACCCCCTGATTTTGTTGTGAAAAACCAAGAGGGAAGATTCTACAAGTTGAGAAATATGTTATACACGAATTGAAGCAAGCTCTAAGAGCTTGGAACAAAAGGATACACGGTTTCCTGATTTATGTTGGCTTCAAGAAATGTGTTTCTGAACATGGATTCTATGTGAAGACGGATAGAAATGAAGGGATCATCATTTTTTGTATATACGTAAATGATTTGTTGATCACGTGTAGCAACGAGAATAGTATTTTTAATTTCAAGAGTGAGCTTATGAAAGAATTCGAGATGAGCAACCTTGGTATCATGACATACTTCCTTGGTATAGAGTTCCACAAGTCAAAAAGGGGACTGCTTATGAATCAAAGGAGATATGCTCTTAGTGTGATATGGAGCATTACAATGCTTCAATTACACCAGTTGAACTAAGGTTGCAACTGTCAAAGGATGAAGAGGAGTAGAACGTAAATCCAACTCAATATAGAAGGTTGATTAGAGTATTACATTACTTATGTAATACGCTAATATATTTTGAGTTTAGTGTCAATATTGCATGTAAATTCATGGAAAGACTGAAGGTGTCTCAATTGGCATCAACCAAGAGAATCCTAAGACACGTCAAAGGATTTATTGGCTATGGAATTATCTTTCCCACAACGGATATGGGTAGAAAATGCAATTTGCATGGTTTTACCAATTCTAATTGATGTAGAGATAAAGATAATAGAAAGTCTACAACTAGATACATCTTTATGTTTGGTGGTGTGATACGGTGGGAGAACTGACTTGGGATTTTGTGTTTGTGTTCACAAATTTTTTGGTTTAGCAAGAGTCGCCACCGACTTTTTATTTTATCCTAAGGAAAGGTCAAAAAGCACAGGAAAGACCTTTGAGATGTTTTCTTGGGTTCGGGGAGTAGATTATAGAAAGGGAAGGTATTAGCACCCTTTCTATCCATAGTTATCCATGGGCTCTTAGTTACTTGTTTAGATCACTTGTTTTGCTTTTCAATTGTTTGAAATGGTGCTCTTCAATTGTTTGAAATGGTGCTTTGTGTGTGATATTGAAAAGATGTTTTGAAAAGAAACCATCGTTGTGGCAACCTTTGTAATGATTCTTGTTTGAATGTATACAAAGGTGTTTTTTGTCTTTTGAAAAGTTTCCAATGTTTGAAAGTAGGGTTTTGAAATTGTGTGGTGAAGTGTGTTTTGAAGATAGCAAGGATGTTTTTTTGCAAGTTTTGATCAAGTAACTAAGAGTTGTCTACCCTATTTTACTCAAATATCTTTCTTATGTTTTTAACCCTTTTAACAGTGTTGTTTCACCATTGTATTTGGTGAACAACCTTATGTTAGGATGTTTAACGGGACAGGCGCGGGTCATCGTATAGACCATGATAGCAATTGTGTCAAGTATTTTTGGCAATTTTCTTAAGGGACTTGATCATTTTGTTTAGGCAACTCAGATAGCATCATCGAGGGACTATGATATTTTGTTTTATTTTTGTTTTGCCAAAGTACTTAACATGCATACCATGACCCATTTTTGAAGGCAACAAGTGGATTGTAACCCTAGGGGTGCAAGTGTGCATTATGTTTGTTTTTTCATGCATTTTTGTTTTTTATTAGGTCAAACTATTTGTTAATTTGATTTTTGCATACAAACCCTAATTCTCTAATCATGGCATAATTGAAAGCTTAAAGGTGCAATAATTTAAGTCGTAAACTATTACAACATGATATAGGGAGGGGGGTACAAATTTGAATAGGGGATTATTTTGCAAGAAGTTAAACCCTAAATTATTACAACCAAATTGAATTTGCAAGGCATAATATTTAAATGTACAATATTTAAATAAAATATAATAAATAAATATTAGATAAAATGTATTATGCAAAAAAAAAAGGTTTTTTATGTATGTAAAGTATCTTTAAATGGAAAGAAATGTAAAAAAATAAATAAAAAGTTAATTTTAATTATTTTTAGGGTAAACCCTAATTCCTTAAAGAAATGGTATTATTTAATATTTATATACAAAAATGTATCAATATGTACAAAAATAAAAGTATATTGAAAAAAAGTATTTTTTAGTATAAAATATCAATAAAAATAAAAATGTATTATTTTTGTGTTTTTTATTCTATGCTTTTAATAAAATAAAGTATATATATATATATATATATATATATATATATATATATATATATATATATATATATATATATATATATATATATATATATATATATATATATATATATATATATATATATATATATATATATATATATATATATAAGTGTGTAAAAAATAAAATAAGTTATTTACAAAAATGTATATATTTCAAGAAAATATTTTCAAATGTGAATAAAAATAATAAATGAAAATAAAAGTATTTTTTACATTATTTTTAAGTTTTAACAAAATAATATAAAGTATTTAAACATTTTAATATTGGAAATAATTAAAATAAATACCAAATAAAATGTAAAAATTTATGAAAATATATTTTAGGCATTTTTTATGTTTGGAAATAAAATAATAAAGTCGGAAATGAAATTAAAATGCAAAAATAATAAATATACAAAGAAATGGGCCAGGGGGTGTGAAACTTAAAATGGGGGTGTCAAAAGTAGGAAATAGCCAGGCCCAGCCCAGCTACTTCATCTTCTTCCTCTGTCCAACAGAAACACGCGCATGGCCAGTTCAAACTTGTATTTCTTGTTTTAGTGCTTTTTTGACAAAACTCAAAACATGAAACTTGTAGATCATCAAACAACGATTTCAACCATATAAAACATTAAATCTAACTCTCAAAGACCAGAGAGAATTTCTCTGGCCCTAATTTCTAACCTAGCTTTTTCAGAAAGTTCATGGATGAAATTCTCCTAGCACGATTAATATAAATGAAAACTAAGCACATGTATGGTTTCAGGGCAATGAATACAACATCTTTCATTCACAAACCTAAGCCTAAATGTTCCTAAATAGAGAGATAGAAGTTCATGAAATACCTGTTTCAGTTGAGTTCGAGCTGGACAATGAAACAACTTTCAATGGGGCCTGAGGTTCTTTTGAGCTTGCTTGACGTCCCCTGAACCTTTCCCAATGATTAGTTTTTTTTGGTGGCCTGAATCATGCTACAGAACTCAACCTGCAAAGCTTCCAAACAAAAATGGTGATGTGTGTTAATGGAGTTACAGTAGCTTGTGAATGGTCTGGACAGCTTAGGTGTATTGTTTAGAATGTGTTTGAAGTGATTTGTGGCTTGTGATTTGCAGAACTGGCCCTGTTTTGCAAGAAAATGTGGTTTTTGAGTATAAGGGTGCTTTAGGGGTGAAAATCCCGTGCTTCTGGCTTACAAGGGTATGCAAAACTTGTTTGAAAACTTTGCTTGAGTTGATTTTATCAGGTGTGTGAGTTATGAGCTTTTGACCATTTGACTTGTTTTGAAAGCAAAGATGTGAAGTGACCAAGCTATGGCCTGTACAGGCTAGTTACAAGCATGCTCAAGTTGGTGTACTATGCCTGAGATTAGGGAACTTGTTTGCTGCAAGGAAAAAAGTCCAAGGCTCAAGAAAATGCAATTTAACATAAAGTTCCCTTTATGAAAATGGAAGTGTGACCTTTATGCTCAAAATGGAAATGTTCATTGTACAATGCTCTCTTGATCAGAACAATGCCAATGTCCAATGTATTTGCATTCAATTTTTGAGTGTAAATTGGTTTAGAGGCCTGTAATTATGTACTAATCTAGTTTGTTCAGATTTAGCAAGTGGTATGAACATGTATTGGCCATGGTTACAAAGTGAGTTTTTGCCAACTTCAAGCATTCGATTCTCCCTAACCACAAATGTGTTTGAGGAGTTCTTGGATAATTTGGAAAGCTTGCAACATGTACTATAATCCATATTTGAAATGCAACTCAAGACTCCAAGTGGAACTATGTGAAAAATGGCCAAGAAGATAGGTCAAAATCCTGCCTAAACTAGGGCAAAATTTCTCTAAGTTAAAAGTTTTGGGGACCCTTGTTCCAAAAATCATAACTTGAGATCTATGATTATTTTGAGAAAACTTTGTGAATAAAAGTTGTAGACTTTGTGGAGGACTACAACTTTCATGTTGTAAGTTTTGTTTGAATACCTTTGAATCTTGGTGAAAATGTGGGGCAAAGTTAGGAAAAATTAAGAAAATTTCATAACTTAGAAATTTTCTAAGTTATGAAAATTTTCAATTTCAAACCCTAATTTGCAATTTTGGGTTTCTTGATGAACAAGTTTCATAATTTGACATGTCTTGATGAAAAATGACCCTTGGCACTTGATTTTGACCAAAAAGTCAAAGTTTTACTTTTCAGTGTACAATCAAATTTTGATCAGTTGACTGAAAAATTCATCTGTCAATCCTATGCATTTGAGATCTTTTGAACTTGTTGAATGGGTCAAGATAATGTCATTGAGTCCTTGAGTCCAGGATTGAGCTTGATTTGCCATTGGATAGGTCAAACAGTCAAAAATTGTCTTTGTACAGTCAAAACCCTAAAAATGACCATTTTGCCCTTTTGGTGATCTGATCAAATTTCTTGTGGAATTGTGATCCAAACTTTATCAAATGGTTCATATGAGTTCATAATGTTGATGTGGGTCAAAATTCATGAGGTTTGACTGTCAATTAGCCACAATTGACTTTTTCCCTAATACAGTTGATTTCTAGGTCAACTGTCCAATTGACTGGGCAAAAATTTGATTCAAGGCTTGAAACTTGGTATGGGAAAAATTATGATTCCAACATGAAGTATGAAAGTCACTTTGGGCATTGTAGGTCAAAACTTCCCTGTGCAAATTCAAACCCTAATTTAGGTCAACAGTGCAATGAGGTGTCTTGAGCAGAGCAAACCCTAGCTTGATCTTGAGTTCCAAGGGCCTTGTGATGAGAAATGTTGATAAAATGAGAGGGCAAATTTTAGGGTACAACAGCTGCCCCTGTTCAATCTTCTTGAACCTGAAGAGTTAGATTGGCAGGCTTTCCTTTCGTGACTCGAAGGTAAAAGAGGATTGGACACTAGAGTGCCCGTAAATTTGCACTCATCAAATTATAACAGAGGGAATGGGCTTAAAGATGCCATTTAGAGATGGTTGGCGATGGGATGGGCTTAAGGATGCCATCTTAAGGAGTGTCTATCGCGTAAGAGATTCCTTAGTGAGAGCTTGTATATCTGTTTGTGAGGGGGATCCTTCTGGAAAAAGCCGATCTTTGTTGAGAGTAGTAGCATTTTAGGAGCTTTGTCGTCCGTCATTCCGCTGGTGGGTCGTCTGTGTTGAAATTTAGGAACTCGTCCGTAATTCAACTGAGGAAATACTTTGCTGAGATTTAGGAACTCGTCCGTAATTCAACTGAAGTAAAAGTTTTGTCGAGATTTAGGAACCTGCCCGTAATTCGACTAAGAAAACATCCATCCTGAGATTTAGGAACCTGCCCGTAATTCAACTGAGGAAATACTTTGCTGAGATTTAGGAACTCGTCCGTAATTCAACTGAAGTAAAAGTTTTGTCGAGATTTAGGAACTTGTCCGTAATTCGACTGAGAAAACATCCATGTTGAGATTTAGGAACCTGCCCGTAATTCAACTGAGGAAATACTTTGCTGAGATTTAGGAACTCGTCTGTAATTCAACTGAAGTAAAAGTTGTGTCGAGATTTAGGAACCTGCCCGTAATTCGACTGAGAAAACATCCATGCTGGGATTTAGGAACCTGCCCGTAATTCAACTAAGGAAATACTTTGTTGAGATTTAGGAACTCGTCCGTAATTCAACTGAAGTAAAAGTTTTGTCGAGATTTAGGAACTTGTCCGTAATTCAACTGAGAAAACATCCATGCTGAGATTTAGGAACTTGCCCGTAATTCAACTGAGGAAATACTTTGCTGAGATTTAGGAACTTGTCTGTAATTCAATTGAAGTAAAAGTTTTGTCGAGATTTAGGAACATGCCCGTAATTCGACTGAGAAAACATCCATGCTGAGATTTAGGAACCTGCCCGTAATTCAACTGAGGAAATACTTTGTTGAGATTTAGGAACTCGTCTGTAATTCAACTGAAGTAAAAGTTTTGTCGAGATTTAGGAACTTGTCCGTAATTCGACTGAGAAAACATCCATGCTGAGATTTAGGAACCTGCCCGTAATTCAACTGAGGAAATACTTTGCTGAGATTTAGGAACTCGTCCGTAATTCAACTGAAGTAAAAGTTTTGTCGAGATTTAGGAACTTGTCCGTAATTCGACTGAGAAAACATCCATGCTGAGATTTAGGAACCTGCCCGTAATTCAACTGAGGAAATACTTTGCTGAGATTTCGGAACTCGTCCGTAATTCAACTGAAGTAAAAGTTTTGTCGAGATTTAGGAACCTGCCCGTAATTCGATTGAGAAAACATCCATGCTGAGATTTAGGAACCTGCCCGTAATTCAATTGAGGAAATACTTTGCTGAGATTTAGGAACTCGTCCGTAATTCAACAGAAGTAAAAGTTTTGTCGCTTGAAATTTTTTTTGTGAGGATCCTTCCTAAAAGGAAAAGGTTAGTTGTATGCAATGCATGATATGTATCAAGCAAATGGTGCTCTCAGAATAAATGATATTGTGTTGTATGATGCTGTAAGATGTGTTTCATCAACTGTCTATGATATATGAATGTAATGTATGCACATGTAAGCTGGAGAGCTGTCTTGCTGAGGAAAATAAGTCCCAGATAGCTGGAGATAATAAAATCTTTGACCGCTGTCGGGGGAAATAAATTCTTGACTGCTGCTGGGGATTGAAAATCCTTGATTGTTGAAGATGAGAAATCTTGGGACCACTGTTGAAGAGTATGTGTGTCTTCAAGCTCTTTGACAACCTCTGCGGGGAGAAGTTATACTGCTGGGGAAAGTTAGGAGTTTGGGTTGTAGGCCAATCTACTGGGGATTCCTGTTTTGAGGAGATCTTCGTCGAGGAATATCTGAAAACTCTGAGGAATTGAGAATGAGAGTCTTCATTCTGCTTGGGGAATTGGTGTTGAGGAGCCAAAAACGAGAATCTTCGATCTGCAGGGGATTAAAAACTCTGACAAATTATACTGAGAGTAAAGAAGGCTCCGGAGAATCAAGGATGAGAGTCTTGGTTTTGTTGGGGAGTAAGAAACTCTGTGCGGAATAGCCATACTGTTAAAGAGTAGCTATCCTGCTGGAGAGTAAGCTCAGGGCTCTGGGAAAAGTTTATTCCTGTTTGGAAGAAGTTTAGGTTTAGGTTGTACGCCACTTTGAGAATGAGAATCTTCATTCTGTCGGGAATATCAGGAATCTAGGTTATATGCCACTTTGAGAATGAGAATCTTCATTCTGTCGGGAATATCAGGAGCTTGGGTGTCTGCCAACCTACTGGGGAAGCAAGAATGAGAATCTTCATTCAGGCGTTTGGCTCAGAAGGTTGGGTGTATGCCAATCTACTGGGGTTTCAAGGATGAGAATCTTCATTCTATTAACGGTATTAGGAGCTTGGGTGTATGCCAATCTTCTGAGGTTTCAAGGATGAGAATATTCATTCTGTTAACGGTATCAGGAGCTTGGGAGTATACCAATCTCTTGAGGTTTCAAGGATGAGAATCTTCATTCTGTTAACGGTATCAGGAGCTTGGGAGTATACCAATCTTCTGAGGTTTCAAGGATGAGAATCTTCATTCTTGAGAGAAAAAGAATTTTAGAAGCTTCAATTGTCCATTATTCTGCTGGTGGGTTGTTTCTGCTGAGATTTTAGGAACTCGTCCGTAATTCAACTAAAGTAAAAACTTGAATTTGATTGTACCTTCCCTGAAAGGAAAAGGTTAGTGGCATATATCAAACAATGATGTTCTCAAAATAAATGAGATCGCGTTGCATGACGTATTAATGCACGGAGGTGTAATGTTTTTTCAAGACGACCTTTCGTTGGGGAAAATAAATCCCGAGCTGATGAAGGAGAAAAGAGTTGGATTCTTCATCTCTGGCAGTGAAGATAATCAGAATAAATCGCTGAGAGATTTATCTGAAATATCAAAAACCTGGAATATCTTCCACTGGCATAAGAAAACAGGGAGATCTTAGTGTCGATCTGACCAAAACAGAGAGGCTCTTGGATTAAATTTGATTCCACCGGATGATGGAGGAAACTTTGACGACTGTAACTTCCAACAGGTGATGAAGGAATCTTGATGACTGTAACTTCCAACAGGTGATAAAGGAATCTTTGACGACTGTAACTTCCAACAGGTGATGAAGGAATCTTTGACGATCGTAACTTCCAACAGGTGATGAAGGAATCTGTGGCGATCGTAACTTCTAACAGGCGATGAAGGAATCTTTGACGATCGTAACTTCCAACAGGTGATAAAGGAATCTCTGACGATCGTAACTTCCAACAGGTGATGAAGGAATCTTTGACGATCGTAACTTCCAACAGGTGATGAAGGAATCTCTGACGATCGTAACTTCCAACAGGTGATGAAGGAATATTTGACGATCGTAACTTCCAACAGGTGATGAAGGAATCTCTGACGATCGTAACTTACAATAGGTGATGAAGGAATCTTTGGCGACCGTTACTTCCAACAGGTGATGAAGGAATCTTTGACGACCGTAACTTCCAACAGCTGATGAAGGAATCTCTGACGATCGTAACTTCCAATAGGTGATGAAGGAATCTTTGACGATCGTAACTTCCAACAGGTGATGAAGGAATCTTTGACGATCAATCTGAGTATGTTATGAATATTATTGAAATGTAATTTGTTTCGGAGAATAAATCCTTGACAAATGTCGGGGAAATAAACCCATGACTGCTGGTCTGCTAGAGAGGTGATGAACTTCTCGAGGACGCTTGAATTTCTTTTCAGAAAGATTTCGGAGAGATTCGTCACTGCCCCTAGTATCGAATGCTTATGGTACTGCCAGGAAACTTGGATTGTACGTAACCCTTTGATGAGATTGACGTTTTAATGCCCTAAGTGATGGTGATGGAGGCTTGCCCCAGGTTAAACTGCAATTGAGAGATTTCTTGAAATCTTGACTGGACTGCCCCAGGTTAACTGGACTTTGCCATGCCAAGTCCCCTTTTGTTGATAGGAGATTTCTGCAACGGAAGTGTCATCCCACTTGAAGCGATTTTGTTCATTGAGAGAGCTTTCGTTCATCGGAACATTCACTGTGAATTTCTTCGCTGTCAAACAAATAGCCATATGCAAACAATGATGTTCAAATAATGCAAAGTTTATGCTTGTCTCGAAGTTTTGAAAAATGCGTTTTTTTAGCAAAAAACTTTTTATAAGACAAATTCAACACAAGATTTAGGGCAAAGCCTCACAGGAGTCAGGATACCTTTTGTAACAGTATGCTTTCGAACTAACCTATGCTTTAATTAGGACTTTTGAAGGGTTGTAACATGGCTTGGTTCACGGTTTAAGAAATAAAGGATAAAGGCTCAAAGTATATTTATACCCACCCGCTCTTCATGATGTTCTTCAATCCTAAACTCAGTTAATTGTGCGTCGAACTCTATTCGAGTTTGGAACAACGTTTTGGTGATGGTTTACGCATGTTGAATTTTGGAAGGCAGTCATCATATTTTGCAACATCTTTCATGTTGTTTAGGATTTGTAATGACCTCTTTATTTTGATCCATTATCCCTAATTTTTGCCTGACTGTTCTTGTTTTCGAGATTACAGTCAGCGGGATGCCCCAACTTTCTTAAGCCTCCTTTGTAGGTTTTTGGCTCAGTGGGCTTTTTTTTGAGAGATAATGACTGCCTATGAGATAAATAACCATCACTGTCTTTTGGTTCCAAAGGAATATTTTTGATGTCATTCGTTGTATTACGAACTGAGAGTTTATGACTTCAATGCGCATCTTTTGAATTAACTGAGAGACTACCCTGCCCCAAGTTTGATTAAAGGTTTCAATTTGTGTTTAAAAAAGAAAACTTCTACTTCTTTGGATCGAAGGGGTTGACTAGGGATTATCTTCCTTATAACTCCAGTGTTTAGGATTTGAAAGAAAGCGCTTGTACATTGTCAGCAAGGTCTGTTCAAAAGCATATTGTATGAGATTATGGCATTGTTTCGTCATCCTCCCTCTAAAGGCTTGTAGATTTTTGCAAGAGTTAAATGTCATAAAGAAAGTAGAAAGCATAGTTCAAGAATAGTGAAAACGAATGGATGAATTCAAGACAAACATATGCGATGCATTAATGAAACAGAGTTTGACATCAACAGATAATTGTTTGAATAACAAAAGAAATTACAACTTGAAAATTCAAATGAAACAAAAGTCTCTTAGTTCGAACTAGTCATTTCAGGTGGAGAACTCTCAGCGGAAGATTTTCATCTCGCCATCTTGTGTGAACTCCAGAGTTGTTTCTTTAACCAGATCTTGAATTTTGTTTCTTAATGCCCAACAGATATCGGTGTCATGCCCAGGACTGTTGGAATGATACGCACATCTCGCATTTGGATTGTACCCTGGGGAGGCTGTTTTGGGACGCCGAGGGGGGTCCCTTAGTACAATCAGCTGGACTTCCAACAAGCGTTGCAGCACTTGGGATAATGGCATGTTAATCTCGGTAGAGTGTTTTGCAGATGTATTCTGCTCACGTCGACCATCATGTTGACGCCGGCGAGGTTGTTGCTGGGCTTGTGACCCTGAAGCAAGTTGAGGAGCTTTTCCCTTGTCTTCTTGTCTCAAAGGAGGTTGAATGATGACTTTATCTTCAACCCTAGTTGTTTTCCCCACTTGGTTATCTTGAAGCAATTTGTTGACGAGGACCCTGAGCTCCTCTTGTCTTTGAGCCAGGTCTTGAATGAGAGCCATTTGGCCCACCAGTTGTCCCATCATATGGATCTTCATTGTTGCCAGCTCAATCTGTAGCTCTTCCAATTGATCATTCCTGATGCCCCCTGGATTTCCTTGGACCATGCCCCTTGTGAGGAGAGCTTTAACTTCTTCTTGCCCCTGGGACAGGTTCAAGAACATTTCTTGAAGCTGAGCATTTTGAGCCTGGATATCTTCGACAGTCCTCTCTAGATCCATCTCTACTGAATAAACGGTAGGAGAATAAGGAAACCTGAAAGGGAAAACTTGTTATGATACAATGCATGATATGTGGATGCATGTTTTCAAGAATCTCTCGGGGGTAAACACAAGAAAATGTTAGAGGTTGAACTTTGATCAGCATCTTTGACTAGAGAACTTTGTATTGGTGAGATGTCTTTCCACGAGAATCAAGCTCACCATGTCCAGTGGGTCATAGCCCTCGATTCAAGTTGTTGTAATTGATCTTTGACGGCGTTTGTTTAGAGGAAAATGAAACCTCTTGCCCTTTGGTAGACGTTTGGTTTCAATGTGACCCTGTATCAAAGACCCTCGAGATCCTTGAAATGGTTATTGAAAATGCTATGGTATGATGTTATGATGTTATGTACAGGTATGAAAAAGTAGGCAAGTGTATATACAGGTAATCATATTCACACAAAGTAGACAAGTCCTTAGGTTTAGGCTTGCATGGGGTTTGTAGGTAAGTACCCTCTTGAAGTTAGTTGGCTCAACCTGTCCTATAAATAGAAACCGGGTTCTAAGGAGCTCAATATCACTGGATTATTTTTTTGTGTTCATTGTTTTGGGTTTAGCCACTTAACTTGCGACCAAAATATTCCAAGAAAACAACTCTCAATGAGTGTAGTATCGAGTGTCTACCAACTTCGGACTGCACCAAAGCCGGTCACTTCACTACCCCTAAAAAGGCCAAGATGGTCAAGTAAGATTCTAAGAGTTTGTTAGTGCTTCATGACATCACTCAGCGGCCCCGTATTCTCTTTGATTGACTCAAAGGCTACCGGTACCCACAAATATGTCGCACTAACGTAGCCACTGCTTCAACAATGTCGGTATACCCCGCACAATTCCCTCACAGTTTATTGCTACTTACCTAAAAGGTGCCCCCAAATTTGGGTGTAGGATTTAAAACAAACCCCAAACCAGGAACCCTAAAAAGTAAAGCAATCAAAGAAATCAAGGTAAGCATGTAAAGGTGATCTAAAACCCTAAGGTAACCCCACTTTTATTTTTAATTTCCCCAGCAGAGTCGCCAGTTCTGTGATACGGTGGGAGAACTGACTTGGGATTTTGCGTTTGTGTTTGCAAATGTTTCAGTTTAGCAAGAGTCGCTATCGACTTTTTATTTTATCCTAAGGAAAGGTCAAAAAGCACAGGAAAGACCTTTGAGATGTTTTCTTGGGTTCGGGGAGTATATTAAATAAAGAGAAGGGTATTAGCACCCTTTCTATCCATGGTTATCCATGGGCTCTTAGTTACTTGTTTAAATCACTTGCTTTGCTTTTCAATTGTTTGAAATGGTGCTCTTCAATTGTTTGAAATGGCTGCTTTGTGTGTGATTTTGAAAATATGTTTTGAAAAGAAACCATCGTTGTGGCAACCTTTGTAATGATTCTTGTTTGAATGTATACAAAGGTGTTTTTTTGTCTTTTGAAAAGTTTCCAATGTTTGAAAGTAGGGTTTTGAATTTGTGTGGTGAAGTGTGTTTCGAAGATAGCAAGGATGTTTTTTTGCAAGTTTTGATCAAGTAACTAAGAGTTGTCTACCCTATTTTACTCAAAGATCTTTCTTATGTTTTTAACCCTTTTAACAGTGTTGTTTCACCATTGTATTTTGTGAACAACCTTATGTTAGGATGTTTAACGGGATAGGCGCGAGTCATCGTATAGACCATGATAGCAATTGTGTCAAGTATTTTTGGCAATTTTCTTAAGGGACTTGATCATTTTGTTTAGGCAACTCAGATAGCGTCATCGAGGGGACTAAGGATCTTTTGTTTTGTTTTTTGTTTTGCCAAAGTACTTAACATGCATACCATGGCCCATTTTTGAAGG
>CATIWC010001619.1:0-30303 GCA_948472305.1 Vicia faba
TTGATAACTAATCAAACCATTTTTTTCTTTTTTAGAACAATGAGAAAGTGTTGAACATTTGATAATGATGGATTTATTTATAGGAGTTTTAGCTTTAGTAGTTATTGTATCATTTATTTGTTGGGTAATTAAGGATTGGCGATCAAGAACAACTCACTGAGTAAAAAATGCTCGTCGAGCAGCAAAAAATTCTCAACGATCAGCATTAGAGGTAGACCGTCAATTGATGCAAGAGATGGTTGATGTTTCAACATATGATTTGACTCACCATCTTTCACTTCATCAAGAGACGTGTGCAATATGTAAAAAAGACTTTGTACATAGATGCACAATCCATGGTCTACCTTGTCAAAATGTCTTATGTGAGACATGTTTAACTCAGAACATATCAGCGACATAGATTGTCCAATGTCCTGTTTGTAGGGAAAAATTTAGAGAGGGTAAAATGATTGTAAAATATAATAAATTAATAAATTTAATGTATTAGTTATTTTCTCTTTTGTTGTATGTATTTAAATTTTAGATTTATGTTTTTATGGCATTTAAAATATGTTTTAAAATAAAACTCTTTATTTTTATTTTTTTAATATTTTTTAAAATTTGTAATTCTTCATGAGAATATAATAAAATTATAAAATTTGATTTTAATATGTAAATAGTAATGAACATGAATAAGTAAACATGGAGATTTGATTGATTAATATTACAACTTAAACAAATTATTATCAAAGTTAAAAAAAAGTACATAAAAAAAGCACACTTTTTTATTTATAATTTAAAATGTTAAAATTTTGATCAAATACTTTAAAAAAAGTATTATTTCAAAAGGTGGGTTATGGAGTGAACTATTTTGATTAACCCAATCAAGCATGTACACATGTATTAACATCACAAACCCCGCTTCTTTGGTTTATATAAATGGTAGACCAAAAAAGAAAAGTAAAAATGTAGCATTTGTGTCCAACACTAAAGAGAATGAAGATTAAGATGAAAAAGACACTGAGAAAAGCCTATCAAATACTATAGTTTATATTAAGAGTAAATGTAACCTCGCCTTAAAAAAATTTGGATAAAAATTGAAGGACTAATTTATCAGGAAAGAAGTCTGATTCACGTCCCTCAAACAAAAGAATGATCCAGCAAAGGCAAAAGAGCTCAATGCTATGAATTTGAAGGATTTGATCACATAAAAACTGCATGTCCTAATTTTTCTCATGAAATGGAGGAAGGATTTTTTCTATCTTTTGGTCTGAATTTGATAATTAAATTGGAGGAGAAGGAGCTAATAATGTCATGGTTTTCACTGGTAAATATGAATTTTGTGGTGAGTCTAGAGATGAAAACATTTTAGCAATAGAGCATGTTGAAACTTATAGAGAATTGCTCATTGAATGGAAAGAGTTTTGCAAAAGAGAACAGAAGCAACAAGACATCATAAGTACTTTTTCCTTTAAGAGATAGAGGAACTTCTTTCAACCATCTCAGAGCTGGAAGAAAAAGTTAACTTGCTGAATTAAACACATATTTCATGTGCACGTGGAAGAGAATTAATTAAATTAAATATTGAAATGATAACCCTCACTTGAATTAGTTTATGGTCTACCTCTAATGTTGATCGACTAGCATTTTTTATTTTTTGAAGCCTCATTTTCTGCTAAGTGAGTAGCTCGGCGAGCATTTCTTGCTCATCACTCTGCAATTACACATTAAATAGTAGGTACAAAAACTACTAAAACCAAAACTCCTAAAAATAACCTTATCTCTATCAAATGTCCAAGATTCACTTATCTCCTGTAAAAGAAAAAAAGTATGATAGTTTATCAAAACCACATTATGAATATGTTTATCAAAATTTCAAGATTCTTCAGCAATAAACATATTTACAGAAACTAAAATCAAGAAACAATTTCAAAGTTCCAGTGATTTTGAATAAATTCATGTAGTGTATGATTCTCTTACAATTATTAGAATGTACCACGTTACAACGAATATGTTTACTGATAAAAAATTAAAAAATACCTAAGTTGAACTATTGAGAAAATATTATTATTGCGATCTGCTAAGGTTAGATTAAGTCTCTTTCTACTCCATATTCTAAGTAAAAATAATAATATTTTGTTTCCTTTGCATTCTTGGTCGATCATAGAATTGTTTTTTTTTTTTGAGGTTTTTTTTTTTATTTTTATTTTTAATAATTACAATAATTGGTAATTAAAAAATAAATGAAATAATTACATTTTTATTTTTACATAACTTAATAATAAAATTTGAAAGGAAACATGTGATTTTTCTTTCAAATACAAATATACATGCGTATGCGCGCACGTGCGCGCGCATATAAATATATATAGTATATATATATATATATATATATATATATATATATATATAATATATATATATATATATATATATATATATATATATATATATATATATATATATATATATATATATATATATATATATATATATATATATATATATATATATATATATATATATATATATATATATATATATATATATATTAAATAATTTATATTTTAAAAATATAAACATACACACTTATGTGTTTTTCTAAAGGAGAATATAAATTAATATATGAACATAATACAAAGAGTTTGCTTGACAAAAATATTATTTTAGTTTAACCACTATCAACAAATAAAATGCTATTGATGGTTCACTATTGTCTTCAATGATACTAGCATACAATCATGATTAGAATTTCTTTTACTAGATCATAATAATTATTAATTGAAATTTGTAATATTTTAAATTATTATTAAAGAACCAACATAAAAAGGAAACAAACATACTCTCAAGGACTCAACATAAAAAAGGATTATTAAATATTTATGGAAAGTCTTGCTTCAAGTCTTCATGGCCTGACCAGTGTTAGAATATCATATTTATCATCATCATCAAATTTGTGTCTATAATTTGTAAAATACAAATTAATATTATATATATGAATCTAAAAATGAATCACCATGCAAAACTTATCATCAATAAACTAGTGAATCTAAGTGATTTCAAGTTAACTTAGAGGTTCATAAATTTTCTACACACAAAAACAAATTATTAAACATTATATTTTGATAAGACCTATTAAAATGTTTTCTAAATTAATTTAATTGTTTACAAAATCTCACTACACGATATATAACATCCCTCTTTTTAATTTTGACATATTTTTGAGAATCAAGTCTTTGAGTAAAAACAAAAGTCTTAGTAAAACAAAAATAGAAAAACCCTTTAGTTTTTGCATGATCTCTTGTAGTTTTGATCAACAATTATATTTTGATAACTAATCAAACCATTTTTTTCTTTTTTAGAACAATGAGAAAGTGTTGAACATTTGATAATGATGGATTTATTTATAGGAGTTTTAGCTTTAATGGTTATTGTATCATTTATTTGTTGGGTAATTAAGGATTGGCGAGCAAGAACAACTCACTGAGTAAAAAATGCTAGTCGAGCAGCAAAAAATTCTCAACGATCAGCATTAGAGGTAGACCGTCAATTGATGCAAGAGATGGTTGATGTTTCAACATATGATTTGACTCACCATCTTTCACTTCATCAAGAGACGTGTGCAATATGTAAAAAAGACTTTGTACATAGATGCACAATCCATGGTCTACCTTGTCAAAATGTCTTATGTGAGACATGTTTAACTCAGAACATATCAGCGACATAGATTGTCCAATGTCCTGTTTGTAGGGAAAAATTTAGAGAGGGTAAAATGATTGTAAAATATAATAAATTAATAAATTTAATGTATTAGTTATTTTCTCTTTTGTTGTATGTATTTAAATTTTAGATTTATGTTTTTATGGCATTTAAAATATGTTTAAAATAAAACTCTTTATTTTTATTTTTTTTATATTTTTTAAAATTTGTAATTCTTCATGAGAATATAATAAAATTATAAAATTTGATTTTAATATGTAAATAGTAATGAACATGAATAAGTAAACATGGAGATTTGATTGATTAATATTACAACTTAAACAAATTATTATCAAAGTTAAAAAAAAGTACATAAAAAAAGCACACTTTTTTATTTATAATTTAAAATGTTAAAATTTTGATCAAATACTTTAAAAAAAGTATTATTTCAAAAGGTGGGTTATGGAGTGAACTATTTTGATTAACCCAATCAAGCATGTACACATGTATTAACATCACAAACCCCGCTTCTTTGGTTTATATAAATGGTAGACCAAAAAAGAAAAGTAAAAATGTAGCATTTGTGTCCAACACTAAAGAGAATGAAGATTAAGATGAAAAAGACACTGAGAAAAGCCTATCAAATACTATAGTTTATATTAAGAGTAAATGTAACCTCGCCTTAAAAAAATTTGGATAAAAATTGAAGGACTAATTTATCAGGAAAGAAGTCTGATTCACGTCCCTCAAACAAAAGAAAGATCCAGCAAAGGCAAAAGAGCTCAATGCTATGAATTTGAAGGATTTGATCACATAAAAACTGCATGTCCTACTTTTCTCATGAAATGGAGGAAGGGTTTTTTCTATCTTTTGGTCTGAATTTGATAATTAAATTGGAGGAGAAGGAGCTAATAATGTCATGGTTTTCACTGGTAAATATGAATTTTGTGGTGAGTCTGGAGATGAAAACATTTTAGTAATAGAGCATGTTGAAACTTATAGAGAATTTCTCATTGAATGGAAAGAGTTTTGCAAAAGAGAACAGAAAGAAGCAACAAGACATCATAAGTACTTTTTCCTTTAAGAGATAGAGGAACTTCTTTCAACCATCTCAGAGCTGGAAGAAAAAGTTAACTTGCTGAATTAAACACATATTTCATGTGCACGTGGAAGAGAATTAATCAAATTAAATATTGAAATGATAACCCTCACTTGCATTAGTTTATGGTCTACCTTTAATGTTGTTCGACTAGCATTTTTTATTTTTTGAAGCCTCATTTTCTGCTAAGTGAGTAGCTCGGCGAGCATTTCTTGCTCATCACTCTGCAATTACACATTAAATAGTAGGTACAAAAACAACTAAAACCAAAACTCCTAAAAATAACCTTATCTCTATCAAATGTCCAAGATTCACTTATCTCCTGAAAAAGAAAAAAAAGTATGATAGTTTATCAAAACCACATTATCAATATGTTTATCAAAATTTCAAGATTCTTCAGCAATAAACATATTAGAAACTAAAATCAAGAAACAATTTCAACGTTCCAGTGATTTTGAATAAATTCATGTAGTGTATGATTCTCTTACAATTATTAGAATGTACCACGTTACAACGAATATGTTTACTGATAAAAAATTAAAAAATACCTAAGTTGAACTATTGAGAAAATATTATTATTGCGATCTGCTAAGGTTAGATTAAGTCTCTTTCTACTCCATATTCTAAGTAAAAATAATAATATTTTGTTTCCTTTGCATTCTTGGTCGATGATAGAATTGTTTTTTTTTTTTGAGGTTTTTATTTTTTTTTTTATTTTTAATAATTACAATAATTGGTAATTAAAAAATAAATGAAATAATTACATTTTTATTTTTACATAACGTAATAATAAAATTTGAAAGGAAACATGTGATTTTTCTTTCAAATACAAATATACATGTGTATGCACGCACGTGCGCGCGCATATATATATATATATTATATATATATATATATATATATATATATATATATATATATATATATATATATATTAAATAATTTATATTTTAAAAATATAAACATACACACTTATGTGTTTTTCTAAAGGAGAATATAAATTAATATATGAACATAATACAAAGAGTTTGCTTGACAAAAATATTATTTTAGTTTAACCACTATCAACAAATAAAATGCTATTGATGGTTCACTATTGTCTTCAATGATACTAGCATACAATCATGATTAGAATTTCTTTTACTAGATCATAATAATTATTAATTGAAATGTGTAATATTTATAAATTATTATTAAAGAACCAACATAAAAAGGAAACAAACATACTCTCAAGGACTCAACATAAAAAGGATTATTAAATATTTATGGAAAGTCTTGCTTCAAGTCTTCATGGCCTGACCAGTGTTAGAATATCATATTTATCATCATCATCATCAAATTTGTGCCTATAATTTGTAAAATACAAATTAATATTATATATATGAATCTAAAAATGAATCACCATGCAAAACTTATCATCAATAAACTAGTGAATCTAAGTGATTTCAAGTTAACTTAGAGGTTCATAAATTTTCTACACACAAAAACAAATTATTAAACATTATATTTTGATAAGACCTATTAAAATGTTTTCTAAATTAATTTAATTGTTTACAAAATCTCACTACACGATATATAACATCCCTCTTTTTAATTTTGACATATTTTTGAGAATCAAGTCTTTGAGTAAAAACAAAAGTCTTAGTAAAACAAAAATAGAAAAACCCTTTAGTTTTTGCATGATCTCTTGTAGTTTTGATCAACAATTATATTTTGATAACTAATCAAACCATTTTTTTCTTTTTTAGAACAAGGAGAAAGTGTTGAACATTTGATAATGATGGATTTATTTATAGGAGTTTTAGCTTTAGTAGTTATTGTATCATTTATTTGTTGGGTAATTAAGGATTGGCGAGCAAGAACAACTCACTGAGTAAAAAATGCTAGTCGAGCAGCAAAAAATTCTCAACGATCAGCATTAGAGGTAGACCGTCAATTGATGCAAGAGATGGTTGATGTTTCAACATATGATTTGACTCACCATCTTTCACTTCATCAAGAGACGTGTGCAATATGTAAAAAAGACTTTGTACATAGATGCACAATCCATGGTCTACCTTGTCAAAATGTCTTATGTGAGACATGTTTAACTCAGAACATATCAGCGACATAGATTGTCCAATGTCCTGTTTGTAGGGAAAAATTTAGAGAGGGTAAAATGATTGTAAAATATAATAAATTAATAAATTTAATGTATTAGTTATTTTCTCTTTTGTTGTATGTATTTAAATTTTAGATTTATGTTTTTATGGCATTTAAAATATGTTTTAAAATAAAACTCTTTATTTTTATTTTTTTTTATATTTTTTAAAATTTGTAATTCTTCATGAGAATATAATAAAATTATAAAATTTGATTTTAATATGTAAATAGTAATGAACATGAATAAGTAAACATGGAGATTTGATTGATTAATATTACAACTTAAACAAATTATTATCAAAGTTTAAAAAAAGTACATAAAAAAAGCACACTTTTTTATTTATAATTTAAAATGTTAAAATTTTGATCAAATACTTTAAAAAAAGTATTATTTCAAAAGGTGGGTTATGGAGTGAACTATTTTGATTAACCCAATCAAGCATGTACACATGTATTAACATCACAAACCCCGCTTCTTTGGTTTATATAAATGGTAGACCAAAAAAGAAAAGTAAAAATGTAGCATTTGTGTCCAACCCTAAAGAGAATGAAGATTAAGATGAAAAAGACACTGAGAAAAGCCTATCAAATACTATAGTTTATATTAAGAGTAAATGTAACCTCGCCTTAAAAAAATTTGGATAAAAATTGAAGGACTAATTTATCAGGAAAGAAGTCTGATTCACGTCCCTCAAACAAAAGAAAGATCCAGCAAAGGCAAAAGAGCTCAATGCTATGAATTTGAAGGATTTGATCACATAAAAACTGCATGTCCTAATTTTTCTCATGAAATGGAGGAAGGATTTTTTCTATCTTTTGGTCTGAATTTGATAATTAAATTGGAGTAGAAGGAGCTAATAATGTCATGGTTTTCACTGGTAAATATGAATTTTGTGGTGAGTCTGGAGATGAAAACATTTTAGCAATAGAGCATGTTGAAACTTATAGAGAATTGCTCATTGAATGGAAAGAGTTTTGCAAAAGAGAACAGAAGCAACAAGACATCATAAGTACTTTTTCCTTTAAGAGATAGAGGAACTTCTTTCAACCATCTCAGAGCTGGAAGAAAAAGTTAACTTGCTGAATTAAACACATATTTCATGTGCACGTGGAAGAGAATTAATCAAATTAAATATTGAAATGATAACCCTCACTTGCATTAGTTTATGGTCTACCTCTAATGTTGTTCGACTAGCATTTTTTATTTTTTGAAGCCTCATTTTCTGCTAAGTGAGTAGCTCGGCGAGCATTTCTTGCTCATCACTCTGCAATTACACATTAAATAGTAGGTACAAAAACTACTAAAACCAAAACTCCTAAAAATAACCTTATCTCTATCAAATGTCCAAGATTCACTTATCTCCTGAAAAAGAAAAAAAGTAAGATAGTTTATCAAAACCACATTATCAATATGTTTATCAAAATTTCAAGATTCTTCAGCAATAAACATATTTACAGAAACTAAAATCAAGAAACAATTTCAACGTTCCAGTGATTTTGAATAAATTCATGTAGTGTATGATTCTCTTACAATTATTAGAATGTACCACGTTACAACGAATATGTTTACTGATAAAAAATTAAAAAATACCTAAGTTGAACTATTGAGAAAATATTATTATTGCGATCTGCTAAGGTTAGATTAAGTCTCTTTCTACTCCATATTCTAAGTAAAAATAATAATATTTTGTTTCCTTTGCATTCTTGGTCGATGATAGAATTGTTTTTTTTTTGAGGTTTTTATTTTTTTTTTATTTTTAATAATTACAATAATTGGTAATTAAAAAATAAATGAAATAATTACATTTTTATTTTTACATAACATAATAATAAAATTTGAAAGGAAACATGTGATTTTTCTTTCAAATACAAATCTACATGTGTATGCACGCACGTGCGCGCGCATATATATATATATATATATATATATATATATATATATATATATATATATATATATATATATATATATATATATATATATATATATTAAATAATTTATATTTTAAAAATATAAACATACACACTTATGTGTTTTTCTAAAGGAGAATATAAATTAATATATGAACATAATACAAAGAGTTTGCTTGACAAAAATATTATTTTAGTTTAACCACTATCAACAAATAAAATGCTATTGATGGTTCACTATTGTCTTCAATGATACTAGCATACAATCATGATTAGAATTTCTTTTACTAGATCATAATAATTATTAATTGAAATGTGTAATATTTATAAATTATTATTAAAGAACCAACATGAAAAGGAAACAAACATACTCTCAAGGACTCAACATAAAAAGGATTATTAAATATTTATGGAAAGTCTTGCTTCAAGTCTTCATGGCCTGACCAGTGTTAGAATATCATATTTATCATCATCATCATCAAGTTGTGCCTATAATTTGTAAAATACAAATTAATATTATATATATGAATCTAAAAATGAATCACCATGCAAAACTTATCATCAATAAACTAGTGAATCTAAGTGATTTCAAGTTAACTTAGAGGTTCATAAATTTTCTACACACAAAAACAAATTATTAAACATTATATTTTGATAAGACCTATTAAAATGTTTTATAAATTAATTTAATTGTTTACAAAATCTCACTACACGATATATAACATCCCTCTTTTTAATTTTGACATATTTTTGAGAATCAAGTCTTTGAGTAAAAACAAAAGTCTTAGTAAAACAAAAATAGAAAAACCCTTTAGTTTTTGCATGATCTCTTGTAGTTTTGATCAACAATTATATTTTGATAACTAATCAAACCATTTTTTTCTTTTTTAGAACAATGAGAAAGTGTTGAACATTTGATAATGATGGATTTATTTATAGGAGTTTTAGCTTTAGTAGTTATTGTATCATTTATTTGTTGGGTAATTAAGGATTGGCGAGCAAGAACAACTCACTGAGTAAAAAATGCTCGTCGAGCAGCAAAAAATTCTCAACGATCAGCATTAGAGGTAGACCGCCAATTGATGCAAGAGATGGTTGATGTTTCAACATATGATTTGACTCACCATCTTTCACTTCATCAAGAGACGTGTGCAATATGTAAAAAAGACTTTGTACATAGATGCACAATCCATGGTCTACCTTGTCAAAATGTCTTATGTGAGACATGTTTAACTCAGAACATATCAGCGACATAGATTGTCCAATGTCCTGTTTGTAGGGAAAAATTTAGAGATGGTAAAATGATTGTAAAATATAATAAATTAATAAATTTAATGTATTAGTTATTTTCTCTTTTGTTGTATGTATTTAAATTTTAGATTTATGTTTTTATGGCATTTAAAATATGTTTTAAAATAAAACTCTTTATTTTTATTTATTTTATATTTTTTAAAATTTGTAATTCTTCATGAGAATATAATAAAATTATAAAATTTGATTTTAATATGTAAATAGTAATGAACATGAATAAGTAAACATGGAGATTTGATTGATTAATATTACAACTTAAACAAATTATTATCAAAGTTAAAAAAAAGTACATAAAAAAAGCACACTTTTTTATTTATAATTTAAAATGTTAAAATTTTGATCAAATACTTTAAAAAAAGTATTATTTCAAAAGGTGGGTTATGGAGTGAACTATTTTGATTAACCCAATCAAGCATGTACACATGTATTAACATCACAAACCCCGCTTCTTTGGTTTATATAAATGGTAGACCAAAAAAGAAAAGTAAAAATGTAGCATTTGTGTCCAACACTAAAGAGAATGAAGATTAAGATGAAAAAGACACTGAGAAAAGCCTATCAAATACTATAGTTTATATTAAGAGTAAATGTAACCTCGCCTTAAAAAAATTTGGATAAAAATTGAAGGACTAATTTATCAAGAAAGAAGTCTGATTCACGTCCCTCAAACAAAAGAAAGATCCAGCAAAGGCAAAAGAGCTCAATGCTATGAATTTGAAGGATTTGATCACATAAAAACTGCATGTCCTACTTTTCTCATGAAATGGAGGAAGGATTTTTTCTATCTTTTGGTCTGAATTAGATAATTAAATTGGAGGAGAAGGAGCTAATAATGTCATGGTTTTCACTGGTAAATATGAATTTTGTGGTGAGTCTGGAGATGAAAACATTTTAGTAATAGAGCATGTTGAAACTTATAGAGAATTGCTCATTGAATGGAAAGAGTTTTGCAAAATAGAACAGAAGCAACAAGACATCATAAGTACTTTTTCCTTTAAGAGATAGAGGAACTTCTTTCAACCATCTCAGAGCTGGAAGAAAAAGTTAACTTGCTAAATTAAACACATATTTCATGTGCACGTGGAAGAGAATTAATCAAATTAAATATTGAAATGATAACCCTCACTTGCATTAGTTTATGGTCTACCTTTAATGTTGTTCGACTAGCATTTTTTAGTTTTTGAAGCCTCATTTTCTGCTAAGTGAGTAGCTCGGCGAGCATTTCTTGCTCATCACTCTGCAATTACACATTAAATAGTAGGTACAAAAACTACTAAAACCAAAACTCCTAAAAATAACCTTATCTCTATCAAATGTCCAAGATTCACTTATCTCCTGAAAAAGAAAAAAAGTATGATAGTTTATCAAAACCACATTATGAATATGTTTATCAAAATTTCAAGATTCTTCAGCAATAAACATATTTACAGAAACTAAAATCAAGAAACAATTTCAAAGTTCCAGTGATTTTGAATAAATTCATGTAGTGTATGATTCTCTTACAATTATTAGAATGTACCACGTTACAACGAATATGTTTACTGATAAAAAATTAAAAAATACCTAAGTTGAACTATTGAGAAAATATTATTATTGCGATCTGCTAAGGTTAGATTAAGTCTCTTTCTACTCCATATTCTAAGTAAAAATAATAATATTTTGTTTCCTTTGCATTCTTGGTCGATGATAGAATTGTTTTTTTTTTTTTTTGAGGTTTTTTTTTTATTTTTATTTTTAATAATTACAATAATTGGTAATTAAAAAATAAATGAAATAATTACATTTTTATTTTTACATAACGTAATAATAAAATTTGAAAGGAAACATGTGATTTTTCTTTCAAATACAAATATACATGCGTATGCGCGCACGTGCGCGCGCATATAAATATATATATATATATATATATATATATATATATATATAAATAATTTATATTTTAAAAATATAAACATACACACTTATGTGTTTTTCTAAAGGAGAATATAAATTAATATATGAACATAATACAAAGAGTTTGCTTGACAAAAATATTATTTTAGTTTAACCACTATCAACAAATAAAATGCTATTGATGGTTCACTATTGTCTTCAATGATACTAGCATACAATCATGATTAGAATTTCTTTTACTAGATCATAATAATTATTAATTGAAATGTGTAATATTTATAAATTATTATTAAAGAACCAACATAAAAAGGAAACAAACATACTCTCAAGGACTCAACATAAAAAGGATTATTAAATATTTATGGAAAGTCTTGCTTCAAGTCTTCATGGCCTGACCAGTGTTAGAATATCATATTTATCATCATCATCATCAAGTTGTGCCTATAATTTGTAAAATACAAATTAATATTATATATATGAATCTAAAAATGAATCACCATGCAAAACTTATCATCAATAAACTAGTGAATCTAAGTGATTTCAAGTTAACTTAGAGGTTCATAAATTTTCTACACACAAAAACAAATTATTAAACATTATATTTTGATAAGACCTATTAAAATGTTTTATAAATTAATTTAATTGTTTACAAAATCTCACTACACGATATATAACATCCCTCTTTTTAATTTTGACATATTTTTGAGAATCAAGTCTTTGAGTAAAAACAAAAGTCTTAGTAAAACAAAAATAGAAAAACCCTTTAGTTTTTGCATGATCTCTTGTAGTTTTGATCAACAATTATATTTTGATAACTAATCAAACCATTTTTTTCTTTTTTAGAACAATGAGAAAGTGTTGAACATTTGATAATGATGGATTTATTTATAGGAGTTTTAGCTTTAGTAGTTATTGTATCATTTATTTGTTGGGTAATTAAGGATTGGCGAGCAAGAACAACTCACTGAGTAAAAAATGCTCGTCGAGCAGCAAAAAATTCTCAACGATCAGCATTAGAGGTAGACCGTCAATTGATGCAAGAGATTGTTGATGTTTCAACATATGATTTGACTCACCATCTTTCACTTCATCAAGAGACGTGTGCAATATGTAAAAAAGACTTTGTACATAGATGCACAATCCATGGTCTACCTTGTCAAAATGTCTTATGTGAGACATGTTTAACTCAGAACATATCAGCGACATAGATTGTCCAATGTCCTGTTTGTAGGGAAAAATTTAGAGAGGGTAAAATGATTGTAAAATATAATAAATTAATAAATTTAATGTATTAGTTATTTTCTCTTTTGTTGGATGTATTTAAATTTTAGATTTATGTTTTTATGGCATTTAAAATATGTTTTAAAATAAAACTCTTTATTTTTATTTTTTTTTATATTTTTTAAAATTTGTAATTCTTCATGAGAATATAATAAAATTATAAAATTTGATTTTAATATGTAAATAGTAATGAACATGAATAAGTAAACATGGAGATTTGATTGATTAATATTACAACTTAAACAAATTATTATCAAAGTTAAAAAAAAAGTACATAAAAAAAGAACACTTTTTTATTTATAATTTAAAATGTTAAAATTTTGATCAAATACTTTAAAAAAAGTATTATTTCAAAAGGTGGGTTATGGAGTGAACTATTTTGATTAACCCAATCAAGCATGTACACATGTATTAACATCACAAACCCCGCTTCTTTGGTTTATATAAATGGTAGACCAAAAAAGAAAAGTAAAAATGTAGTATTTGTGTCCAACACTAAAGAGAATGAAGATTAAGATGAAAAAGACACTGAGAAAAGCCTATCAAATACTATAGTTTATATTAAGAGTAAATGTAACCTCGCCTTAAAAAAATTTGCATAAAAATTGAAGGACTAATTTATCAGGAAAGAAGTCTGATTCACGTCCCTCAAACAAAAGAAAGATCTAGCAAAGGCAAAAGAGCTCAATGCTATGAATTTGAAGGATTTGATCACATAAAAACTGCATGTCCTACTTTTCTCATGAAATGGAGGAAGGATTTTTTCTATCTTTTGGTCTGAATTTGATAATTAAATTGGAGGAGAAGGAGCTAATAATGTCATGGTTTTCACTGGTAAATATGAATTTTGTGGTGAGTCTGGAGATGAAAACATTTTAGCAATGGAGCATGTTGAAACTTATAGAGAATTGCTCATTGAATGGAAACAGTTTTGCAAAAGAGAACAGAAGCAACAAGACATCATAAGTACTTTTTTCCTTTAAGAGATAGAGGAACTTCTTTCAACCATCTCAGAGCTGGAAGAAAAAGTTAACTTGCTGAATTAAACACATATTTCATGTGCACGTGGAAGAGAATTAATCAAATTAAATATTGAAATGATAACCCTCACTTGCATTAGTTTATGGTCAACCTCTAATGTTGTTCGACTAGCATTTTTTATTTTTTGAAGCCTCATTTTCTGCTAAGTGAGTAGCTCGGCGAGCATTTCTTGCTCATCACTCTGCAATTACACATTAAATAGTAGGTACAAAAACTACTAAAACCAAAACTCCTAAAAATAACCTTATCTCTATCAAATGTCCAAGATTCACTTATCTCCTGAAAAAGAAAAAAAGTATGATAGTTTATCAAAACCACATTATGAATATGTTTATCAAAATTTCAAGATTCTTCAGCAATAAACATATTTACAGAAACTAAAATCAAGAAACAATTTCAAAGTTCCAGTGATTTTGAATAAATTCATGTAGTGTATGATTCTCTTACAATTATTAGAATGTACCACGTTACAACGAATATGTTTACTGATAAAAAATTAAAAAATACCTAAGTTGAACTATTGAGAAAATATTATTATTGCGATCTGCTAAGGTTAGATTAAGTCTCTTTCTACTCCATATTCTAAGTAAAAATAATAATATTTTGTTTCCTTTGCATTCTTGGTCGATGATAGAATTGTTTTTTTTTTTTTTGAGGTTTTTTTTTTTATTTTTATTTTTAATAATTACAATAATTGGTAATTAAAAAATAAATGAAATAATTACATTTTTATTTTTACATAACGTAATAATAAAATTTGAAAGGAAACATGTGATTTTTCTTTCAAATACAAATATACATGCCTATGCGCGCACGTGCGCGCGCATATATATATATATATATATATATATATATATATATATATATATATATATATATATATATATATATATATATATATATATATATATATATATATATATATATATATATATATATATATATATATATATATATATATATATATAAATAATTTATATTTTAAAAATATAAACATACACACTTATGTGTTTTTCTAAAGGAGAATATAAATTAATATATGAACATAATACAAAGAGTTTGCTTGACAAAAATATTATTTTAGTTTAACCACTATCAACAAATAAAATGCTATTGATGGTTCACTATTGTCTTCAATGATACTAGCATACAATCATGATTAGAATTTCTTTTACTAGATCATAATAATTATTAATTGAAATGTGTAATATTTATAAATTATTATTAAAGAACCAACATAAAAAGGAAACAAACATACTCTCAAGGACTCAACATAAAAAGGATTATTAAATATTTATGGAAAGTCTTGCTTCAAGTCTTCATGGCCTGACCAGTGTTAGAATATCATATTTATCATCATCATCATCAAGTTGTGCCTATAATTTGTAAAATACAAATTAATATTATATATATGAATCTAAAAATGAATCACCATGCAAAACTTATCATCAATAAACTAGTGAATCTAAGTGATTTCAAGTTAACTTAGAGGTTCATAAATTTTCTACACACAAAAACAAATTATTAAACATTATATTTTGATAAGACCTATTAAAATGTTTTATAAATTAATTTAATTGTTTACAATATCTCACTACACGATATATAACATCCCTCTTTTTAATTTTGACATATTTTTGAGAATCAAGTCTTTGAGTAAAAACAAAAGTCTTAGTAAAACAAAAATAGAAAAACCCTTTAGTTTTTGCATGATCTCTTGTAGTTTTGATCAACAATTATATTTTAATAACTAATCAAACCATTTTTTTCTTTTTTAGAACAATGAGAAAGTGTTGAACATTTGATAATGATGGATTTATTTATAGGAGTTTTAGCTTTAGTAGTTATTGTATCATTTATTTGTTGGGTAATTAAGGAGTGGCGAGCAAGAACAGCTCACTGAGTAAAAAATGCTCGTCGAGCAGCAAAAAATTCTCAACGATCAGCATTAGAGGTAGGCCGTCAATTGATGCAAGAGATGGTTGATGTTTCAACATATGATTTGACTCACCATCTTTCACTTCATCAAGAGACGTGTGCGATATGTAAAAAAGACGTTGTACATAGATGCACAATCCATGTTCTACCTTGTCAAAATGTCTTATGTGAGACATGTTTAACTCAGAACATATCAGCGACATAGATTGTCCAATGTCCTGTTTGTAGGGAAAAATTTAGAGAGGGTAAAATGATTGTAAAATATAATAAATTAATAAATTTAATGTATTAGTTATTTTCTCTTTTGTTGGATGTATTTAAATTTTAGATTTATGTTTTTATGGCATTTAAAATATGTTTTAAAATAAAACTCTTTATTTTTATTTTTTTTATATTTTTTAAAATTTGTAATTCTTCATGAGAATATAATAAAATTATAAAATTTGATTTTAATATGTAAATAGTAATGAACATGAATAAGTAAACATGGAGATTTGATTGATTAATATTACAACTTAAACAAATTATTATCAAAGTTAAAAAAAAAGTACATAAAAAAAAGCACACTTTTTTATTTATAATTTAAAATGTTAAAATTTTGATCAAATACTTTAAAAAAAGTATTATTTCAAAAGGTGGGTTATGGAGTGAACTATTTTGATTAACCCAATCAACATGTACACATGTATTAACATCACAAACCCCGCTTCTTTGGTTTATATAAATGGTAGACCAAAAAAGAAAAGTAAAAATGTAGCATTTGTGTCCAACACTAAAGAGAATGAAGATTAAGATGAAAAAGACACTGAGAAAAGCCTATCAAATACTATAGTTTATATTAAGAGTAAATGTAACCTCGCCTTAAAAAAATTTGGATAAAAATTGATGGACTAATTTATCAGGAAAGAAGTCTGATTCACGTCCCTCAAACAAAAGAAAGATCCAGCAAAGGCAAAAGAGCTCAATGCTATGAATTTGAAGGATTTGATCACATAAAAACTGCATGTCCAACTTTTCTCATGAAATGGAGGAAGGATTTTTTCTATCTTTTGGTCTGAATTTGATAATTAAATTGGAGGAGAAGGATCTAATAATGTCATGGTTTTCACTGGTAAATATGAATTTTGTGGTGAGTCTGGAGATGAAAACATTTTAGCAATGGAGCATGTTGAAACTTATAGAGAATTGCTCATTGAATGGAAAGAGTTTTGCAAAAGAGAACAGAAGCAACAAGACATCATAAGTACTTTTTTCCTTTAAGAGATAGAGGAACTTCTTTCAACCATCTCAGAGCTGGAACAAAAAGTTAACTTGCTGAATTAAACACATATTTCATGTGCACGTGGAAGAGAATTAATCAAATTAAATATTGAAATGATAACCCTCACTTGCATTAGTTTATGGTCAACCTCTAATGTTGTTCGACTAGCATTTTTTATTTTTTGAAGCCTCATTTTCTGCTAAGTGAGTAGCTCGGCGAGCATTTCTTGCTCATCACTCTGCAATTACACATTAAATAGTAGGTACAAAAACTACTAAAACCAAAACTCCTAAAAATAACCTTATCTCTATCAAATGTCCAAGATTCACTTATCTCCTGAAAAAGAAAAAAAGTATGATAGTTTATCAAAACCACATTATCAATATGTTTATCAAAATTTCAAGATTCTTCAGCAATAAACAGATTTACAGAAACTAAAATCAAGAAACAATTTCAAAGTTCCAGTGATTTTGAATAAATTCATGTAGTGTATGATTCTCTTACAATTATTAGAATGTACCACGTTACAACGAATATGTTTACTGATAAAAAATTAAAAAATACCTAAGTTGAACTATTGAGAAAATATTATTATTGCGATCTGCTAAGGTTAGATTAAGTCTCTTTCTACTCCATATTCTAAGTAAAAATAATAATATTTTGTTTCCTTTGCATTCTTGGTCGATGATAGAATTGTTTTTTTTTTTTTGAGGTTTTTTATTTATTTTTATTTTTAATAATTACAATAATTGGTAATTAAAAAATAAATGAAATAATTACATTTTTATTTTTACATAACGTAATAATAAAATTTGAAAGGAAACATGTGATTTTTCTTTCAAATACAAATATACATGCGTATGCGCGCACGTGCGCGCGCATATGTATATATATATATATATATATATATATATATATATATATATATATATATATATATATATATATATATTAAATAATTTATATTTTAAAAATATAAACATACACACTTATGTGTTTTTCTAAAGGAGAATATAAATTAATATATGAACATAATACAAAGAGTTTGCTTGACAAAAATATTATTTTAGTTTAACCACTATCAACAAATAAAATGCTATTGATGGTTCACTATTGTCTTCAATGATACTAGCATACAATCATGATTAGAATTTCTTTTACTAGATCATAATAATTATTAATTGAAATGTGTAATATTTATAAATTATTATTAAAGAACCAACATAAAAAGGAAACAAACATACTCTCAAGGACTCAACATAAAAAGGATTATTAAATATTTATGGAAAGTCTTGCTTCAAGTCTTCATGGCCTGACCAGTGTTAGAATATCATATTTATCATCATCATCATCAAGTTGTGCCTATAATTTGTAAAATACAAATTAATATTATATATATGAATCTAAAAATGAATCACCATGCAAAACTTATCATCAATAAACTAGTGAATCTAAGTGATTTCAAGTTAACTTAGAGGTTCATAAATTTTCTACACACAAAAACAAATTATTAAACATTATATTTTGATAAGACCTATTAAAATGTTTTATAAATTAATTTAATTGTTTACAAAATCTCACTACACGATATATAACATCCCTCTTTTTAATTTTGACATATTTTTGAGAATCAAGTCTTTGAGTAAAAACAAAAGTCTTAGTAAAACAAAAATAGAAAAACCCTTTAGTTTTTGCATGATCTCTTGTAGTTTTGATCAACAATTATATTTTGATAACTAATCAAACCATTTTTTTCTTTTTTAGAACAATGAGAAAGTGTTGAACATTTGATAATGATGGATTTATTTATAGGAGTTTTAGCTTTAGTAGTTATTGTATCATTTATTTGTTGGGTAATTAAGGATTGGCGATCAAGAACAACTCACTGAGTAAAAAATGCTCGTCGAGCAGCAAAAAATTCTCAACGATCAGCATTAGAGGTAGACCGTCAATTGATGCAAGAGATGGTTGATGTTTCAACATATGATTTGACTCACCATCTTTCACTTCATCAAGAGACGTGTGCAATATGTAAAAAAGACTTTGTACATAGATGCACAATTCATGGTCTACCTTGTCAAAATGTCTTATGTGAGACATGTTTAACTCAGAACATATCAGCGACATAGATTGTCCAATGTCCTGTTTGTAGGGAAAAATTTAGAGAGGGTAAAATGATTGTAAAATATAATAAATTAATAAATTTAATGTATTAGTTATTTTCTCTTTTGTTGTATGTATTTAAATTTTAGATTTATGTTTTTATGGCATTTAAAATATGTTTTAAAATAAAACTCTTTATTTTTATTTTTTTAATATTTTTTAAAATTTGTAATTCTTCATGAGAATATAATAAAATTATAAAATTTGATTTTAATATGTAAATAGTAATGAACATGAATAAGTAAACATGGAGATTTGATTGATTAATATTACAACTTAAACAAATTATTATCAAAGTTAAAAAAAAGTACATAAAAAAAGCACACTTTTTTATTTATAATTTAAAATGTTAAAATTTTGATCAAATACTTTAAAAAAAGTATTATTTCAAAAGGTGGGTTATGGAGTGAACTATTTTGATTAACCCAATCAAGCATGTACACATGTATTAACATCACAAACCCCGCTTCTTTGGTTTATATAAATGGTAGACCAAAAAAGAAAAGTAAAAATGTAGCATTTGTGTCCAACACTAAAGAGAATGAAGATTAAGATGAAAAAGACACTGAGAAAAGCCTATCAAATACTATAGTTTATATTAAGAGTAAATGTAACCTCGCCTTAAAAAAATTTGGATAAAAATTGAAGGACTAATTTATCAGGAAAGAAGTCTGATTCACGTCCCTCAAACAAAAGAAAGATCCAGCAAAGGCAAAAGAGCTCAATGCTATGAATTTGAAGGATTTGATCACATAAAAACTGCATGTCCTACTTTTCTCATGAAATGGAGGAAGGATTTTTTCTATCTTTTGGTCTGAATTAGATAATTAAATTGGAGGAGAAGGAGCTAATAATGTCATGGTTTTCACTGGTAAATATGAATTTTGTGGTGAGTCTGGAGATGAAAACATTTTAGTAATAGAGCATGTTGAAACTTATAGAGAATTGCTCATTGAATGGAAAGAGTTTTGCAAAATAGAACAGAAGCAACAAGACATCATAAGTATTTTTTCCTTTAAGAGATAGAGGAACTTCTTTCAACCATCTCAGAGCTGGAAGAAAAAGTTAACTTGCTAAATTAAACACATATTTCATGTGCACGTGGAAGAGAATTAATCAAATTAAATATTGAAATGATAACCCTCACTTGCATTAGTTTATGGTCTACCTTTAATGTTGTTCGACTAGCATTTTTTAGTTTTTGAAGCCTCATTTTCTGCTAAGTGAGTAGCTCGGCGAGCATTTCTTGCTCATCACTCTGCAATTACACATTAAATAGTAGGTACAAAAACTACTAAAACCAAAACTCCTAAAAATAACCTTATCTCTATCAAATGTCCAAGATTCACTTATCTCCTGAAAAAGAAAAAAAGTATGATAGTTTATCAAAACCACATTATGAATATGTTTATCAAAATTTCAAGATTCTTCAGCAATAAACATATTTACAGAAACTAAAATCAAGAAACAATTTCAAAGTTCCAGTGATTTTGAATAAATTCATGTAGTGTATGATTCTCTTACAATTATTAGATTGTACCACGTTACAACGAATATGTTTACTGATAAAAAATTAAAAAATACCTAAGTTGAACTATTGAGAAAATATTATTATTGCGATCTGCTAAGGTTAGATTAAGTCTCTTTCTACTCCATATTCTAAGTAAAAATAATAATATTTTGTTTCCTTTGCATTCTTGGTCGATGATAGAATTGTTTTTTTTTTTTTGAGGTTTTTTTTTTATTTTTATTTTTAATAATTACAATAATTGATAATTTAAAAATAAATGAAATAATTACATTTTTATTTTTACATAACGTAATAATAAAATTTGAAAGGAAACATGTGATTTTTCTTTCAAATACAAATATACATGCGTATGCGCGCACGTGCGCGCGCATATAAATATATATATATATATATATATATATATATATATATATATATATATATATATATATATATATATATATATATATATATATATATATATATATATATATATATATATATATATATATATATATATATATATATATATATATATATATATATATATATATATATATATATATATATATATATATATATATATATATATATATATATATATATATTAAATAATTTATATTTTAAAAATATAAACATACACACTTATGTGTTTTTCTAAAGGAGAATATAAATTAATATATGAACATAATACAAAGAGTTTGCTTGACAAAAATATTATTTTAGTTTAACCACTATCAACAAATAAAATGCTATTGATGGTTCACTATTGTCTTCAATGATACTAGCATACAATCATGATTAGAATTTCTTTTACTAGATCATAATAATTATTAATTGAAATGTGTAATATTTATAAATTATTATTAAAGAACCAACATAAAAAGGAAACAAACATACTCTCAAGGACTCAACATAAAAAGGATTATTAAATATTTATGGAAAGTCTTGCTTCAAGTCTTCATGGCCTGACCAGTGTTAGAATATCATATTTATCATCATCATCATCAAGTTGTGCCTATAATTTGTAAAATACAAATTAATATTATATATATGAATCTAAAAATGAATCACCATGCAAAACTTATCATCAATAAACTAGTGAATCTAAGTGATTTCAAGTTAACTTAGAGGTTCATAAATTTTCTACACACAAAAACAAATTATTAAACATTATATTTTGATAAGACCTATTAAAATGTTTTATAAATTAATTTAATTGTTTACAAAATCTCACTACACGATATATAACATCCCTCTTTTAATTTTGACATATTTTTGAGAATCAAGTCTTTGAGTAAAAACAAAAGTCTTAGTAAAACAAAATAGAAAAAACCCTTTAGTTTTTGCATGATCTCTTGTAGTTTTGATCAACAATTATATTTTGATAACTAATCAAACCATTTTTTTCTTTTTTAGAACAATGAGAAAGTGTTGAACATTTGATAATGATGGATTTATTTATAGGAGTTTTAGCTTTAGTAGTTATTGTATCATTTATTTGTTGGGTAATTAAGGAGTGGCGAGCAAGAACAGCTCACTGAGTAAAAAATGCTCGTCGAGCAGCAAAAAATTCTCAACGATCAGCATTAGAGGTAGGCCGTCAATTGATGCAAGAGATGGTTGATGTTTCAACATATGATTTGACTCACCATCTTTCACTTCATCAAGAGACGTGTGCGATATGTAAAAAAGACGTTGTACATAGATGCACAATCCATGTTCTACCTTGTCAAAATGTCTTATGTGAGACATGTTTAACTCAGAACATATCAGCGACATAGATTGTCCAATGTCCTGTTTGTAGGGAAAAATTTAGAGAGGGTAAAATGATTGTAAAATATAATAAATTAATAAATTAATGTATTAGTTATTTTCTCTTTTGTTGGATGTATTTAAATTTTAGATTTATGTTTTTATGGCATTTAAAATATGTTTTAAATAAAACTCTTTATTTTATTTTTTTTATATTTTTAAAATTTGTAATTCTTCATGAGAATATAATAAAATTATAAATTTGATTTTAATATGTAAATAGTAATGACATGAATAAGTAAACATGGAGATTTGATTGATTAATATTACAACTTAAACAAATTATTATCAAAGTAAAAAAAAAGTACATAAAAAAAAGCACACTTTTTTATTTATAATTTAAAATGTTAAAATTTTGATCAAATACTTTAAAAAAGTATTATTTCAAAAGGTGGGTTATGGAGTGAACTATTTGATTACCCAATCAACATGTACACATGTATTAACATCACAAACCCGCTTCTTTGGTTTATATAAATGGTAGACCAAAAAAGAAAAGTAAAAATGTAGCATTTGTGTCCAACACTAAAGAGAATGAAGATTAAGATGAAAAAGACACTGAGAAAAGCCTATCAAATACTATAGTTTATATAAGAGTAAATGTAACCTCGCCTTAAAAAAATTTGGATAAAAATTGAAGGACTAATTTATCAGGAAAGAAGTCTGATTCACGTCCCTCAAACAAAAGAAAGATCCAGCAAAGGCAAAAGAGCTCAATGCTATGAATTTGAAGGATTTGATCACATAAAAACTGCATGTCCAACTTTTCTCATGAAATGGAGGAAGGATTTTTTCTATCTTTTGGTCTGAATTTGATAATTAAATTGGAGGAGAAGGATCTAATAATGTCATGGTTTTCACTGGTAAATATGAATTTTGTGGTGAGTCTGGAGATGAAAACATTTTAGCAATGGAGCATGTTGAAACTTATAGAGAATTGCTCATTGAATGGAAAGAGTTTTGCAAAAGAGAACAGAAGCAACAAGACATCATAAGTACTTTTTTTCCTTTAAGAGATAGAGGAACTTCTTTCAACCATCTCAGAGCTGGAACAAAAAGTTAACTTGCTGAATTAAACACATATTTCATGTGCACGTGGAAGAGAATTAATCAAATTAAATATTGAAATGATAACCCTCACTTGCATTAGTTTATGGTCAACCTCTAATGTTGTTCGACTAGCATTTTTTATTTTTTGAAGCCTCATTTTCTGCTAAGTGAGTAGCTCGGCGAGCATTTCTTGCTCATCACTCTGCAATTACACATTAAATAGTAGGTACAAAAACTACTAAAACCAAAACTCCTAAAAATAACCTTATCTCTATCAAATGTCCAAGATTCACTTATCTCCTGAAAAGAAAAAAAGTATGATAGTTTATCAAAACCACATTATCAATATGTTTATCAAAATTTCAAGATTCTTCAGCAATAAACAGATTTACAGAAACTAAAATCAAGAAACAATTTCAAAGTTCCAGTGATTTTGAATAAATTCATGTAGTGTATGATTCTCTTTACAATTATTAGAATGTACCACGTTACAACGAATATGTTTACTGATAAAAATTAAAAAATACCTAAGTTGAACTATTGAGAAAATATTATTATTGCGATCTGCTAAGGTTAGATTAAGTCTCTTTCTACTCCATATTCTAAGTAAAAATAATAATATTTTGTTTCCTTTGCATTCTTGGTCGATGATAGAATTGTTTTTTTTTTTGAGGTTATTATTTATTTTTATTTTTAATAATTACAATAATTGGTAATTAAAAAATAAATGAAAATAATTACATTTTATTTTTACATAACGTAATAATAAAATTTGAAGGAAACATGTGATTTTTCTTTCAAATACAAATATACATGCGTATGCGCGCACGTGCGCGCGCATATGAATAGTATATATATATATATATATAGTATATATATATATATATATACTATATATAGTATATATATATATTATATATATATATATATATATATATTATATATATATATATATATATATATATACTATATCATATATATATATATATATATATTAAATAATTTATATTTTAAAAATATAAACATACACACTTATGTGTTTTTCTAAAGGAGAATATAAATTAATATATGAACATAATACAAAGAGTTTGCTTGACAAAAATATTATTTTAGTTTAACCACTATCAACAAATAAAATGCTATTGATGGTTCACTATTGTCTTCAATGATACTAGCATACAATCATGATTAGAATTTCTTTTACTAGATCATAATAATTATTAATTGAAATGTGTAATATTTATAAATTATTATTAAAGAACCAACATAAAAAGGAAACAAACATACTCTCAAGGACTCAACATAAAAAGGATTATTAAATATTTATGGAAAGTCTTGCTTCAAGTCTTCATGGCCTGACCAGTGTTAGAATATCATATTTATCATCATCATCATCAAGTTGTGCCTATAATTTGTAAAATACAAATTAATATTATATATATGAATCTAAAAATGAATCACCATTGCAAAACTTATCATCAATAAACTAGTGAATCTAAGTGATTTCAAGTTAACTTAGAGGTTCATAAATTTTCTACACACAAAAACAAATTATTAAACATTATATTTTGATAAGACCTATTAAAATGTTTTATAAATTAATTAATTGTTTACAAAATCTCACTACACGATATATAACATCCCTCTTTTTAATTTTGACATATTTTTGAGAATCAAGTCTTTGAGTAAAAACAAAAGTCTTAGTAAAACAAAAATAGAAAAACCCTTTAGTTTTTGCATGATCTCTTGTAGTTTTGATCAACAATTATATTTTGATAACTAATCAAACCATTTTTTTCTTTTTAGAACAATGAGAAAGTGTTGAACATTTGATAATGATGGATTTATTTATAGGAGTTTTAGCTTTAGTAGTATTGTATCATTTATTTGTTGGGTAATTAAGGATTGGCGATCAAGAACAACTCACTGAGTAAAAATGCTCGTCGAGCAGCAAAAAATTCTCAACGATCAGCATTAGAGGTAGACCGTCAATTGATGCAAGAGATGGTTGATGTTTCAACATATGATTTGACTCACCATCTTTCACTTCATCAAGAGACGTGTGCAATATGTAAAAAAGACTTTGTACATAGATGCACAATCCATGGTCTACCTTGTCAAAATGTCTTATGTGAGACATGTTTAACTCAGAACATATCAGCGACATAGATTGTCCAATGTCCTGTTTGTAGGGAAAAATTTAGAGAGGGTAAAATGATTGTAAAATATAATAAATTAATAAATTTAATGTATTAGTTATTTTCTCTTTTGTTGTATGTATTTAAATTTTAGATTTATGTTTTTATGGCATTTAAAATATGTTTTAAAATAAAACTCTTATTTTTATTTTTTTAATATTTTTTAAAATTTGTAATTCTTCATGAGAATATAATAAAATTATAAAATTTGATTTTAATATGTAAATAGTAATGAACATGAATAAGTAAACATGGAGATTTGATTGATTAATATTACAACTTAAACAAATTATTATCAAAGTTAAAAAAAAGTACATAAAAAAAGCACACTTTTTTATTTATAATTTAAAATGTTAAAATTTTGATCAAATACTTTAAAAAAGTATTATTTCAAAAGGTGGGTTATGGAGTGAACTATTTTGATTAACCCAATCAAGCATGTACACATGTATTAACATCACAAACCCCGCTTCTTTGGTTTATATAAATGGTAGACCAAAAAGAAAAGTAAAAATGTAGCATTTGTGTCCAACACTAAAGAGAATGAAGATTAAGATGAAAAAGACACTGAGAAAAGCCTATCAAATACTATAGTTTATATTAAGAGTAAATGTAACCTCGCCTTAAAAAAATTTGGATAAAAATTGAAGGACTAATTTATCAGGAAAGAAGTCTGATTCACGTCCCTCAAACAAAAGAAAGATCCAGCAAAGGCAAAGAGCTCAATGCTATGAATTTGAAGGATTTGATCACATAAAAACTGCATGTCCTACTTTTCTCATGAAATGGAGGAAGGATTTTTTCTATCTTTTGGTCTGAATTAGATAATTAAATTGGAGGAGAAGGAGCTAATAATGTCATGGTTTTCACTGGTAAATATGAATTTTGTGGTGAGTCTGGAGATGAAAACATTTTAGTAATAGAGCATGTTGAAACTTATAGAGAATTGCTCATTGAATGGAAAGAGTTTGCAAAATAGAACAGAAGCAACAAGACATCATAAGTATTTTTTCCTTTAAGAGATAGAGGAACTTCTTTCAACCATCTCAGAGCTGGAAGAAAAAGTTAACTTGCTAAATTAAACACATATTTCATGTGCACGTGGAAGAGAATTAATCAAATTAAATATTGAAATGATAACCCTCACTTGCATTAGTTTATGGTCTACCTTTAATGTTGTTCGACTAGCATTTTTTAGTTTTTGAAGCCTCATTTTCTGCTAAGTGAGTAGCTCGGCGAGCATTTCTTGCTCATCACTCTGCAATTACACATTAAATAGTAGGTACAAAAACTACTAAAACCAAAACTCCTAAAAATAACCTTATCTTTATCAAATGTCCAAGATTCACTTATCTCCTGAAAAGAAAAAAAGTATGATAGTTTATCAAAACCACATTATGAATATGTTTATCAAAATTTCAAGATTCTTCAGCAATAAACATATTTACAGAAACTAAAATCAAGAAACAATTTCAAAGTTCCAGTGATTTTGAATAAATTCATGTAGTGTATGATTCTCTTACAATTATTAGATTGTACCACGTTACAACGAATATGTTTACTGATAAAAAATTAAAAAATACCTAAGTTGAACTATTGAGAAAATATTATTGATTGCGATCTGCTAAGGTTAGATTAAGTCTCTTTCTACTCCATATTCTAAGTAAAAATAATAATATTTTGTTTCCTTTGCATTCTTGGTCGATGATAGAATTGTTTTTTTTTTTGAGGTTTTTTTTTAATTTTATATTTTAATAATTACAATAATTGATAATTTAAAAATAAATGAAATAATTACATTTTATTTTTACATAACGTAATAATAAAATTTGAAAGGAAACATGTGATTTTTCTTTCAAATACAAATATACATGCGTATGCGCGCTCGTGCGCGCGCATATATATATATATATATATATATATATATATTATATATATATATATATATATATATCTATATATATATATATATAGTTATATATATATATATATATATATATATATATATATATATATATATATATATATATATATATATATATATATATATATATATATATATATATAATATATATATATACTATATATATATATATATATATATATATATATATATATATATATTAAATAATTTATATTTTAAAAATATAAACATACACACTTATGTGTTTTTCTAAAGGAGAATATAAATTAATATATGAACATAATACAAAGAGTTTGCTTGACAAAAATATTATTTTAGTTTAACCACTATCAACAAATAAAATGCTATTGATGGTTCACATATTGTCTTCAATGATACTAGCATACAATCATGATTAGAATTTCTTTTACTAGATCATAATAATTATTAATTGAAATGTGTAATATTTATAAATTATTATTAAAGAACCAACATAAAAAGGAAACAAACATACTCTCAAGGACTCAACATAAAAAGGATTATTAAATATTTATGGAAAGTCTTGCTTCAAGTCTTCATGGCCTGACCAGTGTTAGAATATCATATTTATCATCATCATCATCAAGTTGTGCCTATAATTTGTAAAATACAAATTAATATTATATATATGAATCTAAAAATGAATCACCATGCAAAACTTATCATCAATAAACTAGTGAATCTAAGTGATTTCAAGTTAACTTAGAGGTTCATAAATTTTCTACACACAAAAACAAATTATTAAACATTATATTTTGATAAGACCTATTAAAATGTTTTATAAATTAATTTAATTGTTTACAAAATCTCACTACACGATATATAACATCCCTCTTTTAATTTTGACATATTTTTGAGAATCAAGTCTTTGAGTAAAAACAAAAGTCTTAGTAAAACAAAAATAGAAAAACCCTTTAGTTTTTGCATGATCTCTTGTAGTTTTGATCAACAATTATATTTTGATAACTAATCAAACCCATTTTTTTCTTTTTTAGAACAATGAGAAAGTGTTGAACATTTGATAATGATGGATTTATTTATAGGAGTTTTAGCTTAGTAGTTATTGTATCATTTATTTGTTGGGTAATTAAGGATTGGCGATCAAGAACAACTCACTGAGTAAAAAATGCTCGTCGAGCAGCAAAAAATTCTCAACGATCAGCATTAGAGGTAGACCGTCAATTGATGCAAGAGATGGTTGATGTTTCAACATATGATTTGACTCACCATCTTTCACTTCATCAAGAGACGTGTGCAATATGTAAAAAAGACTTTGTACATAGATGCACAATCCATGGTCTACCTTGTCAAAATGTCTTATGTGAGACATGTTTAACTCAGAACATATCAGCGACATAGATTGTCCAATGTCCTGTTTGTAGGGAAAAATTTAGAGAGGGTAAAATGATTGTAAATATAATAAATTAATAAATTTAATGTATTAGTTATTTTCTCTTTTGTTGTATGTATTTAAATTTTAGATTATGTTTTTATGGCATTTAAAATATGTTTTAAAATAAAACTCTTTATTTTTATTTTTTAAATATTTTTAAAATTTGTAATTCTTCATGAGAATATAATAAAATGTATGAAAATTTGATTTTAATATGTAAATAGTAATGAACATGAATAAGTAACATGGAGATTTGATTGATTAATATTACAACTTAAACAAATTATTATCAAAGTTAAAAAAAAGTACATAAAAAAAGCACACTTTTTTATTTATAATTTAAAATGTTAAAATTTTGATCAAATACTTTAAAAAAAGTATTATTTCAAAAGGTGGGTTATGGAGTGAACTATTTTGATTAACCCAATCAAGCATGTACACATGTATTAACATCACAAACCCCGCTTCTTTGGTTTATATAAATGGTAGACCAAAAAAAGAAAAGTAAAAATGTAGCATTTGTGTCCAACACTAAAGAGAATGAAGATTAAGATGAAAAAGACACTGAGAAAAGCCTATCAAATACTATAGTTTATATTAAGAGTAAATGTAACCTCGCCTTAAAAAAATTTGGATAAAAATTGAAGGACTAATTTATCAGGAAAGAAGTCTGATTC